>MJUU01071853.1:52746-106699 GCA_002080025.1 Modiolus philippinarum
GTTGCGTGTCACTCAAATTGTAGTGGTCAAATTCCTCAATGGAAAGATGTTCTCGATAATATCATATCCCAAGACTTCAACTCAGTTGGGCTTTGACTTCAGACGCATATAAATATATATATGCGTCTAATGTCAAAGACCAACCGAGTTAGAGTCTTAGAATTAATATTATCGAGAACATCTTTCCACTGAGGAATTTGACCATTACAATTTGAGTGACACGCAACACTACATTTGAATTTCACTGTTGCAGATAGGCCCATTTCGATGAATTTACATCTCGTCAGTGCAACTCTGATCTAAAAATTGGAAAAACCGCTGCCGAAAAAATTACTCCCTTGGAAGGTTGACAAGACTGGAGATTGGTTGGTAAATTTCCCGTCCCTACCCATTTGGCCCCGTGATTGATGGATCTCGCTGGAGCAGCCGGGAGAAGAAAGAAAAAATTCCAAAGTTCCATATTAAATGTCTACTCTTCTCTACTCTACTCTATGAAATGAAATGCTTATCCTGAGGAACATATAAGATTTCCAAGTTTGTCGTTGTTTTTAGTCGTTATATATGAATTTTTTACACGACTAGTATTTTCTTCATCAAGAAGATCCTTGGAGCTTATTCCATCTCTTAGCTGAGTTTTGGGAATTATCGATTGACAAAAAAACGTCAACTCATCCTGCCCATCTTTGGATGACACACAAAGACTCATCAGTTTCTGTTTTGGTTTGTGTATTCTCACTGGTTATTTATTTCATTTCACGGTACTCCCATGTTAAGGTAAGTATGCATTCGATCGGAATTTTATTTCTTGGTTTTAGCAAACTACGAAATGCAATACTATAGGACATTTAGATGAACAGTTTAACAGTCGATGCTTACCCTTCCGGAGCACCTGTTTTTTGAGAGTTCACACTGTTAGTGCTTTAGTTTTTTGTGTTGTATATGTAGTAGTTGTGTGTTTTTTGGGTATTTAGTGTCTTTGGTCCTCCGTCTTCTGGTGTTCTTGATTTTGCTTTGTCTCTGGACTTTGATTTATGTAATCTTGCGCTTCGTTCTTTCGGTATTCTACTGCCGTTGTTTTATATAAGCAAGTTTTCTCCCATGTCGTAGTACATTCTATATTAAATATTTCAAAATGGGAAAAGGGGGTTAAACATAAAATAATTTTGGTCCTCCAAATACATACGATTCTAAGGTTAATTGCACAACAAAACAGCTGTAAATTTCGCATACCTCTTACCAAAAAATACATGTAATAATTAATACAGATTAATAGAGTGATATTATCCATCAATAATCCATTCCTTTATGCGTAGTACATGCTTTGTAATTTATTTCTGGAATATATAACGGATAAATAAGAAAAATCTGGGGTAAATCTTACGACACTGTACTTCAAAATTAACAAGAAATGAAAATTTAATTTCACTGATGTGCCAACGGATTTTTTAAAAATATTTTAAATAGAATCGAAAACAGGAATAAAGACAGAATTTTTATAGGAAAGAAGTTCGATAATTTCCCTATAAAAATCGAAACAATGCATAATCATTACAATAGAATTGAAACATTGGTACGTGAAGAAATTATTTAAATTACTGCGGGGATCTAAAACTGAGCATCATTCTTGACATGAAATGAAATTATTATAGGAATTTTGGCGAAATTGATTTCTAATATCTTTGAATAGCTAAAGGGAGATATTTATGTATAGAAATAATAGGAAGAAAATCTTTTTTTGGGCCATTTATTCAAATATAAGTTATGCGACCTCGGGTTTTATCATGCAAATCAAGGGCAATTATATAAACAAAAAAAAATACCAAATTTAAAAATTCTGTTTGATGAAACTAAAATATATTTTAAAAAAATGCTAATTTTCAATATTTTAACCGAAAAAGCTGATTTTTACTTACAGATTTCGTTCTTATATGGCCGGTGAAACCTAACTTTTGTTAGCTCACTTGGTTTGACCCAGGTGGTGAGCTTTTACCATTACTTTGCTTTTGTCGTCCGCCCGTCGTCCGTCGTCGTAAACTTTTCATTCAAAGATCCTCTACTGTGAAACTACTGGGACAATTGGAACCAAACTTAGCCACAATAGTCTTTGTTGGTCCTCTGCAAAAAGTGTTTTTCAGGTCTGCGCTATATCCAAGATAGCCGCCAGTTGGTAACATAGATTTTACATTGGATCCTATGGGAAAACACATTCAAAGATCTTCTACTCTGAAAATGTTGAGCCAATTGGATCTACGCTTGGCCACAATATCCCTGCAAAAAGGTGTTTTTAAGGTTTCCACTTTATCTTGGTCAGCTTGTTTTTACATTGGGCCCTATGGAAAAACACATTCAACGATCTTCTCCTCTGAAACTACTGAGGAAATGGAACCAAACTTGGTCACAATAGTCTTTATGTGGTTCACACTTTATCCAAGACGGCTGCCAGCAGGGAACATAGTTTTACAATGGACAGCATGGGACACACTTTCATAGGTCTTGTCCTCTTTAACTACTTGGGCATATTGGAACTATAGTTTAACTACGGTCTCTTACACATCTATGTTAATCAAGGGCCAGGTGGGTGATACAGGCTCTTAAGAGCCTCTTGTTTTATTATACCCCCGCTCCGAAGGAGGGGTATACTGTTTTACCTCTGTCCGTCGCTCCGTCCATCTGTCCTTCACACATTATTTTCGTCGCTTTTTTCTTTGCACCTGCAAATCACAGCTACTTTATATTTGGTATGTTGCTTCAGTATGGGGTCCTATACTGCGCCTTCCCTTTTTGCCCATATCGAATCATCACTTCCTGTTTACCGACTTTGTGCGTTTTTTACTTTTCATTTTCAATATAGGACTTTTTCGTCACACTTTTCTCAGCAACTGCAAATGACAACCACTTTATATTTGATATAATACTTTAATATGAGGTCCTATACTGTGTCTCCCATTTTCAGCCATATTGTATTACCACTTCCTATTTACCGAATTTGTGCGTTTTTTTACTTTTCATTTTCAAAATTGGACTTTTTCGTCACACTTTTGTCAACAACTGTACATGAAAGCCACTTGATATTTGCTATTTGGCTTTATCATGAGGTCCTTTACTGTGTCTCACCTTGTCAACCATATTGGATCACCACTTCTTGTTTACCAACTTTGTGCGTTTTCTCCTGTTCATTTTCAAAATTGGACTTTTTCGTCACACTTCTATCAACAACTGCGCATGACAGCCACTTGATATTGGATATGTTGCTTCAGTATGAGGTCTTATACTGCGTCCCCCCTTTCAGCCATATAGAATCACCACTTCCTATTTACCAAGTTTGTGCGTTTTCCTTTTAATTTCCCAAATTGGACCTTTTCGTCACACTTTTTTCTCTGCAGCTGTGTAAATGTTTGTATTGTGTCCACACACACTTAATTTTTCATATTGATACAGGGTTCAATGAGCCAGATATAACTGGCTGCCATTCGGCGACAGCTCTTGTTTTTTGTATGCTATAACAACAACGTATGAAGGGGTCATATAAAAAATACCGAACTGCATTGTCAAGAGCTAACGTCAAACAGCAAATAGACAACGCAGGTGGCAAACCCACCGGAAAATTTGCCGACCTCAGTGGTCCAGACTTGGTGCATGCGCCTCAAAGAAAATGGTGTGCTCAAATAGCTTATTGTCGCGCGTTCAATTCCAATGGTATTGAAAGGCGGTCGACAGAAATGACCATCCCAGTATTAAATTAAACATGAATCTTGAATCAAATTTCGGACAAAAACATCATTTTTCCATAAGGGACTGATATCACTTATAGAATTTGTTAATATTAACATAAGACGGAACTTATGAAGCCTTGATTATTAAGGCCGTCACGGAGATAACTACTAGTATGTCTAATGAGAAAATCTGTATAATTTGTGCGAGTTCTTACGTAACGATTCAATTGTGAAACATGCACTCGGTAAGCAGTAGAAGCTGGAGTGTTTTTTTTTACTTGGCTTATAGCTCAAATATGAAGCATAAAAGGAATGGATTAAACGTAAAAGACAAACAGTTTGACACATTATTTATCTATACCATACCTCTGCTCACGTTTCTCAATATTTATCTGAATCTGCAAATATTAGGAAAAATTAACCATTTTAACTTAACAAAGGTGTTTTAAAACGTTTATGCAGTTGACATATAAAATATATTACTTTGTAAGTCTAAACATGTCAATATTAACTTTCAACTTATAGTTGTTTATATTCGAGTATATATCGTTTCAGATCTTGTTTGTACACTTTGTTATTAATGAACACAAAGGGGACAAGCATTGAATATGTTGTTTTAGAACACTTAACGTAACATCTTTCTTTAATCTCAGTATAATTTCTGTTTTACTTACATTGACATCTGTTACCATAGTAACCACTCTGACAATTACAAAAGGCCTTTCTGTCAGCTTCAGTACATGTCCCCATATGTAAACATTCAACCACGTCACATGGCGAAACTTCAAAATAATAAGAAATGAGATTTCGTTTTGTCGGCAATATGTACATTTTCTCTTTGATCTTACTGACTGATATTGTCAGTATCTCCGTACTGACCTGATACAAGAAAATATCAGGCAATGACATCATGAAATTGACATCATGACTCTTACGACATTGCCGATAAAAACAATAATGGTAGTTTTGAAGGTCTCGAACAGAAAATATCACTAGTATCACAGACCGTCCTATCGGACTCGCCGCGATACGGCGATATTTTCTGTCTCGACCTTCAAAACTACCATTATTCTATATATATATCACTTTAACAAAATACCTACACTTTATACATTCTTTGCGATTTTCCGTCCCTTCATCATTTTTATCGGAAAAGCGTCTTCGATATTTTTTGATATTTTAAAGAGCTTTCTTGGTGAAAAATAATATTTTTTTTACGTCCAACCGGATCCAAATGTAGTACTGTAGAGTGAGTATATGTATTTAATAGAAACAAAACGTCAAATTGCTAAAAATAGAAACATAGCGTCAATATACCTATAAATAGAAACAAAGCTGAATATACACTGAAAATTCTTAAAAATCAGGTGACCGTTTCATCCAATGAGATTAATAGAAACCTCTTCTAATACTATTCAGTTATTGCCTTCATATAAGGTGAACATCAAAAGATTTCAACCCGAGTGTAGTTGTTTTCCCGAGAGCTTTTGCCCGAGGAAAAAAATTCACAAGGGTTGACCACTTTGATGATCACCACGTATGGAGGAAGTAATTGTTTTATTATACCGAAACTAAAGTATAAATCAATTGACATATTTTTTTCAAATTTTGATATGAAAATCAACTGTTTTGACAAAAAGAAATTATGTTAAAAATTGTAAACATTTTGCGTAAGATTTCAGAACTTTTAAGATATAGCTGTCTTTCTATATATTCTTTAACCTATCAATGTGGCTAATAATAAGTGAAAGGATCGAAATATAGTTGACTTCTACAAAATACAGCAATGAGACGATGTCAGACTTAGCAGCGCTATTATCCATGTGACACGTGGGAATATAAAACGGTGTACATTTCATTAATTACTTAAATAAACAGAATACCAAACCAACTGCAGGATTCTATTATAGATAGCTCCATACACTTCGCAAAAAGTACAACGTAAAAATTTGGTTTTTCCTTAAGATCAACGTATTAAGAACAACTCCCGGTTGAGAGGGGAACATCATATGATGTTCCATGGGCGGAACAACACTATTGTTCCACTCTGGTTGTAAATTTTGAAAAAAAAACAAACATCAAAATTATTCATTACATTGAACTATATGATTAAAAGTATGCAAGTATGAAAAAATGGGTAAATGTCAAGGAGTCAACATCCTATCTGCAAGTTCAAACGACCCAAAACAAAGCATCTAGTGGTCACCTCACACCATTTAGCATGCCCTAAATGGCCCCAAAAGTAAAAAAGTGAATAATAAATGGAAACAAACCACATCAAATAACTCGAATATCAAGAAACTAAATTTTATAAGAAGACAAGGACAAGCCAATGACCAACATATTCCTGACTTGGGACAGGTGCAAAATTGTGGTGAGTAAAAATCAAACCAGAAAAAAGTCCAACTTATCAAGACGAGTACCTTTACAATGAAGCANTGAGGTTAAACTCGTTTTCTTTGATCCAAATCCTCCCTCTATGTGTGGTGAATGGCTAAAAAATAAATACACACTCACAGTAAAACTCAAACTAGAAAAAAGCCCAACTTATCAAGACGAGTACCTTTACAATGAAGCACATAAAACATGAAGACAATACACACGGGTAATGTCCTGACAATTGCTCGCAGTTACTGGCAGCTAGCTAAGGACATACCTTCCGTTGACTATGNGTAATGTTTATATCCTGTCGAGAGTCCAGTAAATTGTCAAAAAACCTATTTAAAAACGTACAGTGACGCCGGGTAATGGCGGTCACTGACGGTATATTAATCAGTCACTCGATATGGAATATACACGGTCGGCACGTGACGTCGTTTGACCAATCGACGTCTCAGGAATTTACTAGAGGCAGGATATTGATCGTTATTGTATGTTTTTCTTTATTTAATGTCCTTATAATAAACACAAAACTTATAAAATAATTTTAAAAAAATCAGTCTTTGTGTATAACAACTGAACAACTGTTTTCTATTGCATTCAAGTACACAATGTAGTACAGGAATCACTGTCGTTTTCAACAAGCAGTAATTGGTGACAAGAATTTTCTAATCCTAAAGTTTTAATATAGGAAAAACGGAAATTTTGGAGGAGTTTTTCGATGTGTAAACGAGACCGACACATTCACAATCTGAATAACGTGAAGTTGCGGAGTTAAAGTTTTTCGATGTGTAAACGAGACCGACACATTCACAATCTGAATAACGTGAAGTTGGGGAGTTAAAGGCCGAGTTTACACATCTATAAATTCCCCCAAAACTCCTTTCATTTCTTATTATTCCAATTGTTTGAATTTAAAGCGATGTTTTAACTGAATTTTACGTCACCATATACTGCACTATTTTTCTCGCAACGTATTAATGGGCAAGAAGTTTTAATCGAAAAAATAACTTCTTTGTTGTTCATGACGTTTACCAATGAAATTGCACATTGCAATAGCAATTGGAATTATTGATTGTTTGATTTTAGCGTAACAAAAATACACACAAATCAAGTCTATAATTATTAAACGTACACGACAAAGTTAAGATGAGCAGTCATAATGAAGAGCTTAACAATATTGGTCGTTATGGTATTTAGTTTCTTTAAATAATGTCCTTATTATTCAGTCATGGACTCTGTTACTAAACCGTCTTATTCAAAACGTTAATGAAATCACTCAACGCTATAACCTCTTATTAAATTTATAAAAGGCCTTGACTAAGTTGGAAAAACACATAAGATCTTTTGTTATAATTTCTGTTATGATATAGAGTAAGCTAACTATTTTCATTTTTGAATGATAGGTAATTTGTTTATACAAATCTCTTTAAATTGAAATCTGATAACGTGCATTCAAAATGAAGACAATTTATGAAAAAAATTTAAAAGAAAGTTATCAGTCATTTAAAGGACAGATATTCTACCCGGACACGATATATTCAATTTCACGAACATTCTTTCAATTTAATATTGCAGATACATAATTAAAATATTTGACTGAAAGACAAAGAGAACAACAACAGGGGCAATCGGAAACGACAGCTAATCCCCTCGTAAGTGTGCTATATTTGTCAAATAGGTCAGTTTAACACAAGTAAACAATCAAGATCTGAAACTATCTCTGAAGATGCATTCACTAACCATTGATTAATCATTAATGATTTAATTATTGATATTATTAACAGCATAGAAATGTTAACCTAATGCACTCTTCAATGACACGTAGGCCAATTAGACATTTTTTATTTGGATACTTGTGACTCTAAACGATGTATCTATTGACAAAGAACATTTGTTCCTGCTCTAGTGTCTTAGATTTTGACTTTTACGGGAATCTTAACCTGAGTCACTCAGTCAAAATATGTATTTATCAGAAACCTCGTAAAAATTAAATGCACATTTTCTTACATACCTTTTCCAATATCTCAAATCTTGATTTTAAGCGCCTAAACATGGGCAACCTACGTTTTCATGTTGATTGATGATATCCCATCCAGGTCTAGAAATTGATGTAGCCTTTTTCGACATTTAACAATGAATTCCGCTCAAGCAAATGCAAGGGACCGTCTTTAACTTCCTATGAGTAATGAGCAAAGCTCATTTTTGAGGGCGAAATGGTGACTTCAAGATGGAGCACAACATTAAAAGTAGTGTTGCGTTGCTTTATTTTACCATGCATTTGCAGACACTTAGTGTCATATGCATTTACTCGATATCTTTTCATCGCTGTTAATGAAATGTAGATCAAGGTGACAGTTTTATACCTAAATCAAGAACAACCAAAGATGCATAAGTGGACTAAATGACTCATAGTTAAAAATATACAACAACTTTTACTTCGAAAGGATGAATAGACAGACGGACGAATGCCATTCATTCATTTTTTCATTTTCGTTTTCATTCATGTGGTATACAAACCATAATTTTGGAAAATAAACAAAAGGGCAAAGAAATGGCCAAGCAATCCTCTCCAATTAAAACCAAATAAAAAAATGTTGTCTTGATCGAATGTTTACAAAAGCACAATGCTGTCATATTCTGGTCTCTAGGCTTCTTTCTTTATTTGAATATTAATGAATCGATAAAATGTGTATGTATCTATTTCAGATGAACGGTGTTGGTTTTATTATCAGTTGGTTACATCTATTTTGGAGTATTAAGCATGAATTGATTAGCACTCCATTGACCATCGCTACGGAACGGTATCTCTGCTTCATTTTTGGTATAGTCCGACTGACACATTTTTTATATATATATCTGCCATTAAGCAAATATAAGAGGAGAGAAAATGAATGCAATTATCTCAAATAGTGTTATCAGTATGCGCAATGGTCTAAGTTATTGGGAATTTAGTTTCTGCAATATGGCCGTTTCGACAACTTATGTCTCTTCAGTGCATATCAAATCAAACAATTTGGAAATCCATAAACCAAATGTGTAAAAGCTGATAGAGAATAAATTACCAATATGAACAAGAAAAGATACTTCTATGTTGGCGTCAGCGCGCGCATTGAAATTGTGTGATTTGTTTAAACAAAACAAACAAGAGATATCTTTCTTTTTTTGCAGTTAAAATGGTAGTTTAGTGATCAATTATGCAGACATCAAGTAGAGATGAACAAACACTGAAAATGAGAAAATTGGCAATATTGAAAAAATAGTATCTGAACTAGTTGAACTCTAAAAAAATGTCTTTTAATGAAAATTTGTCGCATCAAAGTGTGTTATTAAAAAATCTTGTTTTTGCCTTATTTGTTTTTTTTTTTTTGCTTCATACCCCTCCTTCATTTCAAAAATAAATTTGACGTCAAACACCTAATTAAATTAGCTTGGCCTAAGATCGTCTAAGGGCAGAGCTATGTAAAATGGGAAACTTCTTACCTTTTGATTGATTGATTGATTGATTGATGTTTTACGCCACTCTTAGCTTTTGATAAAGTAAGTGAGAACTAAACCTTCAATCAAAAACGAATAATCCGTGGACAATGGCAATATCGGAAACAACAAAGGAACAGAGACACAACATGGGTACGGCACAGAAATGAAAAATAAAGACACATACAAAGATGAACAATACGAAACCAATAAAAAAACCCTACTTGAGATCAGATGCACCGGTGGAGTAAGCATCTCTTGCTTCTTACAAGACACCCGCCGTGTTGAACATGTCGAGTTCGGTTTTAAAGTCAAATCCGGTAGAGGAAACAACAATTAAGCCCTAAAGAAAATAGTAATGGTGGATTACATGGTACCCCGCCGCGTTTCACAAAATTTCTAAGTTAAAAGGGACATAACTCCACAACGATGTGTAACACTGAACCCAAAATTATAATTGGCCTGTATTTTGTGGTAAACAATTTACATACCATGTTTGAAGACAGTATGTTATTTCATTCACAAGTTATGAGTACAAAACCCTAAAATTTGCAAAATTTCAAAGTTTCAAGGGGCATAACTGCAGAAGCCCTTGGACCTCGGAACCCAAAATCAATCTTGACCTGAGTTTTGTAGTAAACAACTTACATACCAAGTTTAGAGACCTAGTGTTATTTCGTTCACAAGTTATCAGTCGGAAACCCTAAAATTTGCAAAATTTCAAAGTTTAAAGGGCCATAACTCCAGAACCCATTGGAACTCTGAACCCAAAATCGAACTTGACCTGAGTTCTGTGGTAAACAACTTACATACTAAGTTTGAAGACCCTGTGTTATTTCGTTCAAAAGTTATCAGTCGGAAACCCTAAGATTGGCAAAATTTCAGTTTCAAGGGGCATAACTCCAGAACCCCATCGACCTTTGAACCCAAAATCGAACTTGACCTGAGCTTTGTGGTAAACAACTTGCATACCAAGTTTGAAGACCTTGTGTTATTTCGTTCACAAGTTATCAGTCGGAAACTTTCGGGGGACGGACGGATGGACGGACAGACAGACAGACAGACGGACGGACGGACACAAGACTGAGGGTATCACATAATACCACGCCACTTCGTGTGGCGGGGTATAATAAAAATCCGTCGCCAACAAGGAAACAGACATCACACAGCGGTCTACAAGACGACGATGTCGACCGTAATACCTCTGGAGGGGTGAATGGTCTGGTAATTGGCTTGGTGAATACCCTCGGGGACTGACAATCAACCGGCAGATTCATCAGTTCAGTGGTAATGAAAAATAAAATACCAAAATTACTGAGAATTTAGTTCTGCATACGGCAAATTCGACAACTTATGTTTCTTCAGAACACATCAAATCAAAACATTTGGAAATCATACACATGTCCTTAGTCCTATACATATTTACCTTAATTACTACCTTTCATGGCCAGAACCGTGGAACAAATATACTCGTGAATACTACGCTTCTTGTACTTCTGTTAAATGTTTACGACCTTTCAATGGCAATAGCTGTTGAGTTGCTACCGAACACTACCACAAAAGGGGAGGTTTGGCTAGCCATAAAACCGGTTGAACCCACCATTTCTTTTGAAATGCATGTACCAAGTCAGGACCACGGCGGTAAACAATTTGCCGGTAGTTTCCACATGATTTGTCTTTATGTCTCATAGACTTCGGCTCACGACCACTCTGTTCGGTAATTTTGTTATTACTCCAATTCAACACTATATATTAGAAAAAAACGTTTGTGTTATTCAAAATATTGGATAAAGATAACAATAAACACCTACAATGACCGCAAATTAAAATCACATGCCACATTCAACAAGTAGACTGTACTACAAAGAAATGAATATAATGCAATTATCATATTTATTTTCTTTTTAAAATCTAATCGTAAATCTACCTTTTGAAAAATTATAAATAACATACAATTCGGCTTATTTAAAGCCGATCTATCTCCCTATGATGAAATCACTATACATTTTAGGGAATTTTTGTAGGATTTTCAGAGTATCGCCGTTGTTATATATCCATTGTCCGTAAGAAAAGCATGTACACCCGGTAGCTAAATCGTTACAAAGTTCAGCGCAGTAGTTGCTATAATGTAAGGACATATATCATTTTTAGGTTTTTTAAGAGTAAGACTGAAAATCAGAATGTTACAACAGCCAAATTAAATGTAATGGATAAGATTCATTTTACTTGTCTGTTTTGTACAAAATATCGGTTTGATAATTAACTTGATGTAACTTTCTACCAACAGTTCGGAAAAAATAGACCTTAATCTTTAAGTGGATTTTTATTGGTTTCAGAAAATTGTTATATACAGCAGTATAATATTTACATGACGAAATATTGAAATTTGTCATTACCATTAAAAGGGGGTGAAACCATATTTATATTTTCATTTTGTAAGTTACACCTCTACACATTACTAGCTTTTACGTGTTTACTCACCATATGTTGAAGACTTATGTAGAGAAACAAAAACGAGAGAACACACCAACGATAAGCATACAATACATGAAATCACAAGTAGTATTTTCCATTTTCTGTCCTGATTCGTCAGTGTACTAACGTTCGAAGGTTCAACTCGGTGAATGCGACTGTCCCCAACTTTTTCAATCCTTGTTTTATTCACATTTTCATTCGATTCTTCCTTTGTATTTGTTTGTATATTGCCATGTGCTTTCCTCAAAGTTTCATAATCAAGACTTTCCTTTTTATGGGTTTTCGTCAATGTATCATAATCAACACCTTCACTTCCATTGGTTTTTCTAAGTATATCGTAATGAGTTTCTTTTGCCTGGCTACAAATTAATGTGAAATCTTCATACCTTTCTTCATTCTGTGTTTTTGATAGTCCTAGTCTGATATTTTCATAACCATCTACATTGTTACTACAGTTTAATTCTAAACAAACTTTTTCCAGAGAAGTTGACATTGCGAATAATGAGGTACTAGTTTTTTTCTTCTTTTTCACTTCCTTGTCATATTTTGGTGTATTTAAAACATTCCAGGGATCTGATATATCTTTGTCATACTTGACAGAATATATCAACAAATTAATGATTTTTTTCTGATTATAAAATGTTACATATACTATTGTATCCGCTGCTTACATCACATCTACAGGTTTTTATGGATGACGATTTAAAAAAACGAAAATAGTCAATTCATATATTTACAAGTGGATACACCTATTACAATTAAACACATTTAGATCATAGTGGGTATTTGTTCTCTATCAGCTTTTTAACATATTTGATTTTATGGTCTTCCAAACGTTTAGATTTTATCTGCACTGAAGAGACATAAGTTGTCGAAATGCGCATATGCAGAAAATAAATTCACAGTAACTTCGGTATTTAATTATTTGTTACCATTGGGTCGAAACCTCTGCTGGTGGACTGCTAGTCCCCGAGGGTATTCACCAGCCCAGTAGTAAGTACTTCGGTGCTGACCCGAAAACCGATTTTATTTCGAACCTTACAATATCAAAATTTTTGTTAATTTTGTTGAAAATAAGGAGTATCTCCCTCATGCAAAGCTCTGTCCTTAGCTGATTTTGGCTTTACATTTAGATCATATTNTTCCCGCTGGCGGCCATCTTGGATGAGGTACAGACCTGCCGGATACCTTTTTTAGAACGGACTATGTAAGGACCATTGTGCCTTAGTTTAGTTAATTGGACTGGTAGTTTTTGAGATCTTTGAATGTCTTTCCCATAGGGTCCAATGTTAAAACTATGTTCCTCGCTGGTGGCCATCTTGGACTAGGTACAGGCCTACAATACCTTTTTTTACCTACAATACCTTTTTTGGAAGGGACAATCTAAGGACCATTGTGACTAAGTTCGGTTATAATTGGACTGGTAGTTTCTGAGAGGAAGATCTTTGAATGTGTTTACCCATAGGTTCAATGTTAAAACTATGTTCCCGCTGGCGGCCATCTTGGATGAGGTACGGACCTGCCGGATAACCTTTTTGGAAGAAACCATCTAAGGACCATTGTGACTTAGTTTAGTTCTAATTGGAATAGTAGTTTTTGAGAAAAAATCTTTGAATGTCTTTTACCATAGGGTCCAGTATTAAACATAGGTAATCAACGATTACAAAGTTCGCCTCGTTATGGCACTTTGTAACAGTAACAAAATTTGATGTTGACATCACATTTGCATGCCTAAGCAATGTTACATGATCCTACCATGTATAGTGGCTGAGATCTGAACTTGCCTGAAAACTTGGACATAAATCACTCATGCGTAAAACATAAGTCAAAATGACCTACTTTTGCCTGGATGCTGATGTACCATCAGGGATGCATGCCTATGCAAGGTAACATTATCCTACCATGTACAGTGACTTAGATCTGAACTTGTCCAAAAACATGAATGTAAATCAATCAAGCGGAAAATATAGGTCAATGTTGGATGCTGATCTATCATCAGAGATGGATGCATATGCAAGGTTACATGATCCTACCATGTATAGTGACTGATATCTGAACTTGTCCGAAAACTTGGATGTAAATCAATCAAGCGGAAAATATAGTTCAAAGTGACCTAATTTTGTCTGGATGCTGATCTACCATCAGAGTTATATGCTTATGCCAGGTTACATGATGGTACCATGTATAGTGAGTCAGATCTGAACTCGTCCTCAAATTTGATGGTAATTCAATCAAGCATAAAATATTGGTCAAAGTGACGCAATTTTGCCTGGATGCTGATATACCACAGAGTTGCATGCATATGGAAGGTTACATGATCCTACCATGTATAGTGACTGAGATCTGAATTCCTTTGAAAACTTGAATGTCAATCAATCAAGAGTAAAATATAGGTCAAATTGACCTAATTTTGCCTGGATGCTGACCTACCACCAGAGATGCATGCATATGCAAGGTTACTTGATTCTACCATGTATAGTGACTGAGATCTGAACTCGGACGTAAACTTGAATGTTAGTCGTTCAAGCGGAAAATATAGGTCAAAGTGACCTAATTTTGCCTGGATGCTGACCTACCATTAGAGATGCATGCATATGCAAGGTTACATGATCCTAGCATGTATAGTGACTGAGATCTTAACTCGGACCAAAACTTGAATGTAAGTCGTTCAAGCGGAAAATATAGGTCAAAGCGACCTCATTTTTCCTGGATGCTGACCTACCATCAAAGATGCATGCATATGCAAGGTTACATGATCCTAGCATGTATAGTGACTGAGATCTGAACTCGGACGTAAACTTGAATGTAAGGCGTTCAAGCCGAAAATATAGGTCAGAGAGACCCAATTTTCTTGGAGGCTGTGAGATAGCCCAAGATGCACCTGCATAAAAAGTTTGATGACCCTACCATGCATAGTTGCAGAGATATATGCCCAAATGCGGACGCGGACGCCGGGGGTACTCCAATAGTCCCTCTCAACTTCGTTGAGACGAACTAAAAATATGATCCGTTGGCGGCCATCTTGCATGAGGTCAGACCTGCCAGATACCTTTTTTGGATGGGACCATCTAAGGACCATTGTGTTTTAGTTTTAATTGGACTAGTAGTTTCTGAGAAGATCTTTGAATGTCTTTTCCAAAGGGTCCAATGTTAAAATTATGTTTCCCGCTGGCGGCATTCTTGGATGAGGTACAGACCTGCCGGATACGTTTTTTAGAACGGACTATGTAAGGACCATTGTGCCTTAGTTTAGTTAATTGGACTGGTAGTTTTTGAGATCTTTGAATGTCTTTCCCATTGGGTCCAATGTTAAAACTATGTTCCCCGCTGGCGGCCATCTTGGATGAGGTACGGACCTGCCGGATGACTTTTTTGGAAGAAACCATTTAAGGACCAATGTGACTTAGTTTAGTTCTAATTGGACTAGTAGTTTTTTAGATCTTTGAATGTCTTTTACCATAGGGTCCAAGTTAAAACTATGTTCCTAGCTGGCGGCCATCTTGGATGAAGTACGGACCTGCCGGATACCATTTTTGGAAAGGATCATCTAAGAAGCATTGTGACTAAGTTTGGTTATAATTGGGCTGGTAGTTTCTAAGGAAATATTTGAATGTGTTTCCCATAGGGTCCAATGTTTAAGCTATGTTCCCCGCAGGCGGCCATCTTGGATGAGGAAGGGACCTGCCGGATACCTTTTTTGAATTGGACCATCTGAGGACCATTGTAACTAAGTTTGGTATTAATTGGACTGGTAGTTTCTGAGAAGATCTTTAAATGTCTTTTCCATAGGGTCCAATGTTAAAACTATGTTCCCCGCTGGCGGCCATCTTGGATTAGGTACGGACATGCCGGATACAATTTTAAAAGGGGACCACAAAAGGACTATTGCGACCAAGTTTGGTTCCAATTGGCCCGGTGGTTTCAGAGGAGAAGATCTTTGAATGAAAAGTTTACGCCGGACGGACGCTGGGCGCCAAGTGATGGCAAAAGCTCACCCTGGCATAGCCAGGTGAGCTACAAAACGTCATAGGGATTTCATGCATAAGCTAGTTTCAAATACCTAAATCTGAATTTAGTAAATTTCATTATAATTTGGGTTTTGAAATTGATTTGCCTGCTTAAATCTGTGTGTCTCCTCAAGATCTAAAAGTTAAAAAAATAAAATAAATAATGACAAAATTTCGTTTTTAGCTCACCTAGCCAAAGGCCATGTGAGCTTTTGCCATCACTTGGCATCCGTCGTCCGTCCATTAACTTTTATTCAAAGATCTTCTCCTCTGAAACTGCTGGGCCAATACTAATCAAACTTGGCCTGAATCATCACCAGGGTATGCTCTTTCAAGTTTTTATGTCTGTAGACCAATCAACATGGCCGTTGTTACTAAAAATAGAACATAGGGGTAAATTGCCGTTTTTTGCAAATTATTCGAAAACCGTTACAGATATTAATAAACAGCTGCGCCAAGAGCGCATGATACGCCCGTCCCCACTTTAAAGCAAACTGATTAAATGATTCTTGAAATTAAAAACTCCATATGAACAAACATGACAAGGGACTTCCGATATATATCAATTATTTCATCTGATGTTAAACAGTCAAAATGTATATTGTTTTAGGGGTAGTGATGTCTTAAAATAAAAGAATATCGATGTGTAGACAGAAATTGCAATTTCATACTTTTTTGAAATAATCAAAGTACTATAACTGTGGAACGAAAAATCCATCGACAAAATAAAACGATAGGGAGCTTCCTCTCATCATACCCAACAATCCTGCAAAGTTTCAAGAAAAATGATCAAAGTGTTCTCTAGTTAGAGTACGACATGTGGCCGAAAATTGCAATTTCAAGCTTTTTTTTAAATAATCAAAGTCCTATAACTCTGTAACGAAAAATCCAACAACAAAATAAAACAATAGGGAGCTTCCTCTCGTCATACCCAACAATCCTGCAAAGTTTCAAGAAAAATTATCACAGCATTCTCTAGTTAGAGTACGACATGTGGACGAAAATTGCAATTTCAAGCTTTTTTCAATTAATCAAAGTCCCATAACTCTGGAACGAAAAATCCGACGACAAAATAAAACAATAGGGAGCTTTCTCTCGTCATACCCAACAATTCTGCAAAGTTTAAGAGAAATGATCAAAGCATTCTCTAGTTAGAGTACGACATGTGGACAAAAATTGCAATTTCAAGCTTTTTTCAAATAATCAAAGTCCCATAACTCTGTAACGAAAAATCCGACGACAAAATAAAACGATAGGGAGCTTTCTTCCGTCATACCCAACAATCCTGCAAAGTTTCAAGAAAAATGTTCAGAGCGTTCTCTAGTTAGAGTACGGCGTGTGGACGGACGGACGGACACCGGTATACCATAATACGTCCTGTCAAAGACGGGCGTATAAAAATCGGACAGGAGTAAAAATGATCAGAATGATGAGATCTACCCGCCCTGCAATTTTGAAGAATATCCGATAACTCATCTTGGAGTTATTGCCCCTTTTCCGTAAAATTTTCGGTTTTTTGTTACTTTTTGTCTTATATATTGAAAATGTTAGAAGATAGAAGTAAAGTATAAAACACAAAGGAGTTATGGCCCCTTTTTCTTTGAATTTTCACGATTTTTTAACATTTTTACTTTTATTTCAAACTGTTTGAGATGGAGTTAAATGTGAATTACAAAAGTGTTGAGCTTTTTCTACATATGTTCAGCAGATTAGCATCTCATCCAAGATGGCCGCTACTAGGGGACATAGTTTAACATAGGACCCTATGGGAAATGCATTCAAAGATCTTCTCCTCTGAAACCACTGAGCCAATGTGGACCAAATTTTGCCACAATAGTCCCCAGGTGGTCCCCTTTAAAGTTTGTGATTTATGTGGTTGTACCTCATCCAAGATGGCCGCAAGCGAGGAACAT
This sequence comes from Modiolus philippinarum, assembly GCA_002080025.1. Lineage (NCBI taxonomy): Eukaryota > Metazoa > Mollusca > Bivalvia > Mytilida > Modiolidae > Modiolus > Modiolus philippinarum. The sequence goes on from MJUU01071853.1 coordinate 70,711, forward strand.
AGTTTAACATAGGGACCCAATGGGAAATACATTCAAAGGTCTTTTCTCCTGAAACCACTATAAGCCAATAGGAACCAAACTTGGATACAATTGTCCTTGGCTGGTCCCCTTGAAAGTTTGTGATTTTTATGTTCATACCTAATTGAAGGTGGCTGCCAGCAGAGAACATAGTTTAACATAGGGACCCTATGGGAAATGCATCAAAAGATTTCTCCTCTGAAACTACCAAGCCAAATTCAACCAAACTTGGTCACAACAGTCCTTGGCTTGTCCCCTTCAAAGTTTGTAATTTTGACATTCGTAACTCATCCAAGATGGCCGCCAGCGTGGAACATAGTGTAATATAGGGACCCTATGAGAAATGCATTCACATGTCTTCTCTGAACCTACTGAGACAATTGGAACCAAGTTTGCTAACGATGGTCTTTGGGTGTTCCCTTTCAAAGTTTATAATTTTTTTTGTTTGTAACTCATCCAAGATGAAAGCCAGGTGAGTGATACAGGCTCCTGGAATTTATGCACGTTTTCTCTGCAAAATTTCTAAAATCAAAATAACCTATTTATTTTTAACATTTATCCAAACATTTTCTCCAAAAATTCACTTTTTTAAAAGAATTTAAAATTTAATGGCGTCTTGTGGCGTCATTATTCAATATTTTTGGAGAATTCTTCATTAATAAAATTGCCAATTCGTCTTTCTTGCATTAGAACTACATACAATTTATTGTACGGATTCAAAACTATTGTAAAAGAAAAAAGTAGTGTTTCTTTTTGTGGCTAGTATATAAACGAAAACTGAAAACAACCAGAGGCTCCCTGGAGCCTGTATCACTCACCTGGCTTTCATAAGCCACAACAAAGCTTACATTGTAATTTAAGCACTTGAACTTAATTCTCTCCAATTTTGGTAGCTCGAATACCACCAATATCTTTAACTGTATTTAAAGTCTGGTCATGTTTCACTTTATGTCTTTTTTGACAAAAAACGTTCTTGCAAAGGACCACTTTTGACTCCAGTTTGAAGTCGATATATCATTTAGTAAATAGAGATCACCGACAATTTTTAACACCATATTTTTAAGTTACGACATCAATATCTATTTGGGAACCAAATTTCATTGAAATCGGACAATGCTGAATTTTTCCCCCTTTTTTGTCAGCCATTTGAAAATGGCACTTAACACACAATTTTCAACACCGGTTTTGAAGTAGCGACATCAATATCTATTTGGTAACCAAATTTCATTGAAATATGACAATGTCGAATTTTCCTGCCTTTTTGCCAGCCATTTTGAAAATGGCGGTCAACGAACAATTCCCTTATAACTTGCTACCAAATACAGTTGCCTCCGTGCATGGCCATTTCACACGTCAGGCAAATAATATCTCGGAAATCCCAACAAAAACAAATTTTTACTCAAATTACTTCTTTCCTATGTCAATTAGATTATGGAACAAACTTCCAAAAGAAGTGCGAAAAAGTTAATCTTATTCACGCGAAATTTGGTGGATTCTCCTAATTGGTCATGTGGTCAAGTCGAGTCGTCATCTCATTTTTTGCTCTATTGCCCGAAATATTCTGGTTTACGAAATGAATCTATTAGTACAATTGATTGTCATGAACCCATAAACATAGACCCTTTTTTATTTGGATCTGAGGGTTTAAATTTAGAAACAAACATAAATATTTTTCTTACAGTTCAATAGTATATTTTAAAAAGTAAGAGGTTTATAAATACATAACTTGTATTTTTCTCTGCATTTCTTCTTTTTTTCATGTTTGTGTATTTCTAAATGATTTTTAAGTATATGTGTTTATCAATATAACCTTTGTGTAGCAGTTAAGATGTCTGTTATAATTGGAGACAGATTAGTATAAGCTTTAATAAGCTTGTTTCTGAATCCAGTAGTTCATTTGTCTTTATGTATATTTAAGTATGTTTATCTGAATAAATATGTTTAAACTAACGAACAATTTTCAACACCGGTTTTTGAAGTAGCAACATCAATTTCTATTTGGAAACCAAATTTCATTGAAATTGGACAATGTTGAATTTTCCCGCCTAAATTTTTGGCGGCCATTTTGAAAATGGCCGTCAAGAAACATTTTTTTAACATCAGTTTTGAAGTTGCGACATCAATAGATAATTCCAGACATACGTTATATCGATTTTTTGAAGAGGTGAAACATTGGGAAATCAATGATAATTGCATAGAAAAGACCCGAATACAAATTCTTATTCTTTCAAAATTAGTTTTATAAATCAATGTTATGAATTCTCGTTGTTTTAAGCATAAAACAGGCTTTATATGGGTTTTAAACGTGAAAATAAATTAAATATCAACATCGAAAGTTGATCTATTTCCCATCAGCTGAGATGAAAAATATAGAAAACAACATCGACCCGGGTGACTTCCGGTTAATTTTATCTGCTCTGCGATTGGTCAAATCACGGCTGTGATGTCATCACGAAATTATCTATATACCTACATGTATTTGAAGACCAAATTTCATTGAAATCGGACAATGATGCATTTTCCCGTCCTTTTTGGCGGCAATTTTGAAAATGACAGTCAATGAACAATGGCAGTCAATGAACAATTTTCAATAAGGGTTTTGAAGTGGCGACATCCACTACCTATTCGGAAAAGAAATTCCATTGATATCGGACAATGTTGAATTTTCCCGCCTTTTTTTGGCAGCCATTTTGAAAATGGCAGTTAACGAACAATTTCTAACATCAGTTTTGAAGTTGCGACATCAATACTTATTTGGAAACCAAATTTCATTGAAATCGGACAATCTTGAATTTTCCCGCCTTTTCGGCAGCCAGTTCAGTGAATAATTTTCAATACCAGTTTTGAAGTCGCAACATGAATATCTATTTGGAAACCAAATTTCATTGAAATCGGACAATGTTGAATTTTCCCACTTTTTTTGCGGCCATTTTGAAAATGGCGGTCAACAAACACCACATTTCAACATTTTACACTTAACCTTCATCTTCTTTATTTTTGGAAATAAAAATATGAAAATTTTTAAAATTCGGTGAAAAAGGGGAATAACTCCTACAAGGGCTTTTGGATTTTCTTCAAAATTTTAGGGTGGGTAGATCTTGATATGCTGAACATTTTTTGCAATTTATACTTAACCTCTATCTGTTACACTTTTGAAAATAAAAAATTTGAAAAATTTACAGAAAAGGGCTTATAACTCCGAGATTGGTTTTCAGATTTTCTTCAAAATTGCACGGTAAGTAGATCTCATAATGCTGATAATTTTTACTCGTCATATTTTTTGATATCTCTAACGGTTTTCGAGTTATTAGCCAAAAACTGCAATATACCCCAATGTTCTATTTTAGCAATGACGGCTATGTTGTTTGACGAGCGGACTAGTCGAACACAATTTTGAGAAGCCATATACTGGTGATGATTCAAGTCAAGTTTGGTTACATTTGGCCCAGCGGTTTCAAAGGAGAAGATTTTTGGATTTTTGGATTGTTGACAGAAGGACGACGGACGAAAAGTGATGGCAAAAGCTCACATGGCCTTTATGGCTAGGTGAGCTAAAAATGTTCCGTTTATAAATGTTCATTCCTTATTCCAGATGGCTGCCTCCAATGAAGATAGCCTCCACAAGTCAACGCTTCAACGATCAATATATTGCCAAGATGAACAAAGTTTTGTCAACAATAAACCATAGATGATACTGTTTTAAAATAGTAAAATGATTTAATCAGCTATGGTCATTAGCAAGAAGCAGGCTTAAATATCAAAGATAAGGTCGAGATAACCCAAGACAGTCAATTCTAAGCGAATCTTTGTTCCTAATATGACATACTTCTGTTAATATTGTTATTGAATATTTTCATTATTGGCAAAAAATTAAAATGCATACATATTTTTCATTCAATTTTGGATAGACTATAAATAAAAAGAATATTATTCATTTTATTATCAGTTTAATACTCACCTCTGCTGGAATTTGTCTTGATCACCACTGTAATCAAGGCTACAGTTAGAGAAATGATCACTATAAATGAAATTATTGAGAATATTTTCCATTTATTCACGCCAGATTGATGTAGGGGAAGATTGGACGCCACAATGTTACTTCTAAGACATTCTTCTCGATTTGAAGAAGGTTTTTGATCTTCGGGTGTTGTTTTTGAATTTTCCACTGTTGTTTTTCCAAAGACAGAATAATCATTTCCTTTCTTTGTCGGTGTGATACATGAATGAATTTCCTCATACATTTCCTGGCTATCCACCCCTATTTGATGTTTTTGTAATTTTTTATTTTCGTTTTCATAATGTTCTTCAGTCATTTCAAATAGGCTTGATCTTTTTGCCATGGCGGAGGTCTTATGATAGCGAAAATTTATTTCGTAACAAATTAAGATATTAATAACAGGAAATACTCTCTTATTTTCCCAAGCATTGATCCTACACAATAAAATGTATATATCTTCCTTGTATGGGATATAAAGTCCATTTTCATATAATATAAACCCTTTCCCTGGGAACTAACATCTGTTTATAATAATAAAAAAATTATAACCTAATTCAGTCAATATATTAAATTTATATCGACTAAGACAATCCTTTCCCTCAAAGTACAATTAACGCCAAGAAAGACAAGTGATCAGAAAAGGAATTACGCATATAAAAATGTAACCCTAGACTCTAGTGAAGCAGTCAGTAAGGATGTGAAGTCTGTTGAGAGGCTCTTAAGAGAATGTATCGCTCACCTTGGCGAGTGCTGATAAAGATTCGATGGGTTTCCTGTTTTTTTAATGTTATGATTGTTTCCTCTAAGTCTTTTTGTCGGACAATGGACGATGGTGGTTGTTACAACTCTTTGCCAATTAATTTCATTTTTGTTAACGATGCTGCATCATGGGTAAAAACAACATAGATGTGACTTCAAGTATAAATATCGCTTCACTGCAAGACTTTAGAACACTGATCTAATATTTTGTATGACTACGTCAGTTTGTTGACATTAATAACATTAATGTGTCTACAAAAGACAGAAAATTACCGATAAAGCTTGGAAAAATGTCTTTTGGTGTAACCGGCAAGCTGCACTTGGAGTGACTATTTAAATTATTATTTGCCTGTCAAGACGATTTTGGCTCCTTATATTTAAGATGTTTAACGTATAAATGTATGTCTTATACTTAGGGAACCATTAGAAAATGTTGATACAAAAGGATGCAGAGAGAAAGAAGAAAGTGCAGCTGAAACAGTTTGAGAAAGAAAAGACTGATAGACATCACCAGAGAACTTATTAAGGAAACAATTCTGAAGATGGTGATGAAGAGACAAAGATTATGCGATGTTTTATGTCTTGACAGTGCTGGTCCTCATGCTGAAAAGAAAGTAAAGAGGAAGGGAACAAAGCTATTCTCCTGGAAGCATCAGATGTTTTGTTTATTGCTACATAACAATTTTTGTAAAACGATCGAAAAGAAGGATTGACATATTGAAGATTTTATTCAGAAATAACTGTAATATACCAATATATTATATTGATTTTATTAAGTTCCTACGTTACATTGATTTGTATTTATAAAAATCTGTTCAGAAATTACTACATGTATATAAGAAAAAAAAATGTGTTTAAAAGTCCCAGGTATAATTCCTAGTTCTCCTTTTCACCGCCAGAGTTGTGCATTCGATAGTCAGAGTAATCATGGTCTGATTTGTCCGCAGGTCGAGTCGTCTGCATAACAAGCATTTATTGGTATCAAAGTACTATATTTCGTTTTTAATTTCTTTACTCATGTCAATGTCAATTTCACGACTTACAAGTTTCCGCACTTATCTCCGCTGACTTCTAATTATTTTTTTAACTTGCATCTAGGGCTTCCCTGTCTTATACTTAAAAACGCCTAGTATCTGGGGCTTTCTTAGATTTTTGGCCGGGTTGCACGGAGTGCAAATCCGGGTTATAGTATGGTGAATGTGGGGCAGCGGCGGGCGAGGAAAATGGGATAATCAACTCCTCCTACAGTTTTCAACTTCATTTTTGAAACTTCACAAAATGGTTCTATATACTGTAGATGTGCACCTCCCTTTTTAGAAAAAAATTGAAATTTTTATGCCCTCGCCGCTAGGCGGTCGGGGGCATTAAGGTTGACATGTACCCTGATCCATACGCCCGTCCGTCCATCTCTTTGGTTTCTGGGTGATAACTTGAGTATCCTCCATCGGATCAAAACCAAACTTATTCATATGCTTACTTATCACCAAAGACAGAACTTTATTGATTTCCAGGTTGGTACCCCAAGGTCAAGGTTACAGTCGCTAAAATAGACTAAAATTTCAATAAGAAATTGGTTTCCGGATGTTAACTTGAGTATCTTGCTTTGTATCAAAAGCAAACTTCGTCACATGCTTGCTTTTCACCCAAGACAGAACCCTATTGATTTCAAGGTTGGTAACCCCAAGGTCAAGGTCACATTTGCTTAAAATAGACTAAAAGTTCAATAAAATTATGGTTTCCGGATGATAACTTGAGTATCATGCATTGTATCAAAACAAAACTTGGTCACATGCTTGCATATCACCCAAGACAAAACCCAGTGGATGTCTGGGTTGGTAACCACAAAGTTAAGGTCACAATTGCTGAAAGTATATTATAATGGCATATAAGATTGTTTCTCAGATTATTTGTGGGAATTCTACATAATATCAAAATCAAACCAATTCCAATACCTATTTATCACTGGAGATAGATCTCACTTTATAATTAACTGATATATTTATATTGTACATAGATGTGCCTTTAATGATTTGGGGGTTTCGATTGCAAGGAGGCGGGGCATCCGTGTCCAATGGACACATTCTTCCATTTTTTCCCTATTTTTAAAGACTTTGGAACTTAGTCATTTTTTATCGAAATTTTCAACAAAGGGTACCTATTTTGTGAAATCAACCCCTCCTACAGTTTTCATCTCTGACCTTTGAAACTTCACAGAATGTTTCTATATATTTTGAAATTGTGCACCTGACTTTATGGAATTATTTCAAATATTTTTTTCTATTTTTCAAGACCTTTTAACATAGTCATTTTTAATCAATATTTTCAACATATTCTATACACTAACCCATAAGGGAACCTATAAAACAACACTTTATAGCTAAAAGCACTAAAACGCAACCAGGCCATTTGAGTTTTTGTAAAAAAAAATGTAAAAAAATGGATAACAGGAAACACCTACAATGGCTGAAAATTATAATAACATGCCACAATCTGCCATGGAACTACACATGACACAACGGCAGTAGAACACCGAAGGAACAAAGGGGTGAAATTCACAAAAATCGAAGTCCAAAGACAGGGCAAAAACGAGAACACAGAAAACAATGACGTTAGACACAAAAACAATGACGCCAGACAGACACAAAGCACAGAACCACAAACCACAAAAACACGAATAAGACAAACGTAGACAACGATAGGAACTCGGGACAGCCGGACTTGGTACCGGAACTAGCAAAAGCCAGCGGTAGGTTTAAACCGGTTTATGGGTACCCAAACCTAAAAGTACTTAAATGTAATTAGATAAGGCTTATTTATCTATGCCTTTTTCATTTTACAACACCTTTCCTCCGCTAATTTTAGGGCGGTGTTCACAAACTTTGCTGCCTGCAGTTTCCGCAGTGTTCCGACGGGATGTACTCATCTGCCATCAGTTCTTTTCAAAACAACGGCAGTAGAATACCGAAGGAACAAAGGGGTGATATTCACAAAAGTCCAAAGACAGGGCAAAAACGAGAACACAGAAAACAATGACGTTAGACACAAAAACAATGACGCCAGACAGACACAAAGCACAGAACCAGAAACCACAACATTCAGAACAAAGGCACTCACACTGTGAACTCCAGTGAAACTGAGAGTGACATCAGGTGCTCCGGAAGGGTAAGCATGTCCTGCTCTGTTAACAGTACCCGTCACACTGTGAGTGATTCAATCCGGGAAAATCCGGGAAGGTAGTTTTCCTTCTTTTATACTTGTTTGATAATATTGTCTGGGGACATTCTGGGAGTTAGTATGCTTGATCACACACCTCTTTGCTATTTTATATGTCATTTTAACATTCCCTTTCCTATAATTTCCTCATGATGGATATACCTTGTTTCTTTAATGTGTTTTTATTCTAGATTAAGAAATTTAATTTTACGGTTATGCTTATTGGCCTTTGTCACCGAATAATGTGGACACTAAAAAATGCTCAATAACGCTTGGGATTTAACTCTACGATTTTTCCCCTCTGTTGTCTATATTTGGCGAGAACAAACTCATTGTTTTGATATGGATTAGAGTATTGTTTAATGTATCTGGCTTCCTTACGAGTAATCTCACACGTATATTATAAGGTATACATTTTTTCCTCATTTATATAAAGAAAATATATATCTTTGTACAAAACTTGCTTAAAAAATTGATTTAAAAAGTTAGAGAAGTAATAAGGAGGACATAAGATGAATTGTAAGTAATGAAAAGGGACACTGCTAAAAAAAAATTGTAAATAGATTTTGTACAAGGTACACATTAATTTCCTATTTTAATTCAGTTTAGACATTATGTGTAGATGACACAATACCGCTTTAATATTTCGGTGCTGGCCTCAAAACAGATTTCATATTGAAACTTGCAATATCTGAATTTTAGAAAATGTTGCTTAACATCAAGGAGTATCTCCCTTCTGCAGAGCTCTCCCCGTAGCCAAATTTTGGCTTTTCTATGTAGATCTTATTGGGTATTTCTTCTCTACCACTTTTAAGCGTATTTCAGTTTATGGACTTCCAAATGTTTTGATTTTATATGCAATGAAGAGACATAAGTTATCGAAAGGCGCATATGAAGAAACTAAATTCACATTTAATTCGGTATTTTGTTATTTATCAATCGAAAACACTTTACCTTTACATTCAAGAAAAGCTTAATGGCAAACCAAGCTATAGCGGCTAACCTAACATTTTTTATATCTGGCGTTAAAATGTCACAAAGCTCGTAAGAGCCAACGGCGAGTAAAATATGTCAATATGAAAAAAAAGATTGATTGATTGATGTTTTACGCCAACTTCAGCAATATTTCAGCTATATCGAGGTGAGCACTGTTGAGTTATTGAACGATTATAATAAATATATAAAAATATAAATACAAAACATGTTGCTTTATGTAAGAAAAGCAGATGGGTAAAATATTCATCATTATAGAAGAAATGTTGGTGTAACTATCTTGCAAAATAAATTGATTGCTTTTAAAAATTGAGAAATTTGTCGCCAGCTACGTTTGTAAATAAGTCTTTCAGATTGACTGTTTGATGTTTTCTGTCAATTTCAGTAATATTTCAGCTATATTGTGGCGAGAACTGTTGAAGATATTGAACAATTGAAATAAATATATAAAATATCAATATAAAACAATATAGCTTTATACAAGTAAAACAAGAGTGTAAAATGTCAAAACATAATAGGAGAAATGTCAATTTAAATGTTTAATAAATCCATTTAAATCTTACTAAATAAGTTGATTGCTTTTAAAAATTGAACGATTTTGTCGCAAGCGACGTTTGTAAATAGGTCTTTAAGACAATCAGCATAATAAAAATCACGCCTGATATCGGCAACATCTACACATTCAATTAAAACATGCTGGATTGTATATGGACAATTGCAAGGTATACATTCAGGTCGGTCATCACTGTTAAATAAAAAACTATGTGTTGTTCTAGTGTGTTCTATACAGCATCGGGTCAACACTACCGTAGGAACCAACTTTTTTACCGATGTCTGATTGTATTCCATGCAGTTTGTTATTCATTTGCAGATCCATGTGGTCTGCCATAACTTTAGAATGTATTTATTGATTTAAGGCTTCAGCTGAAATGATAGACAGGGGAATAAAATCTTAGTTGATAAGGTATCTAATTAACATTGAGAAGGATACCAAAGTTTTAAGCTCAAAGGATAACGTGCCCAAATAGTCTTGGAAAAAATATGATTTTTTTTTTAACCGTACGATCCTTGGAAGCAGAATAAAGAACATCATTTACTGAACTTTCTGGTATCTATTATTAGGCCCTGATATTAATGGCATATGGTTCTGGTAGAAACAAAGGCCATCTACATACTAGTAACAGAATCGTCAACAGGCACTTTAATGCAGAAAGCGAAGAACAGGACGAACTAACAACTCAAGAGAGCGTAAACACGGCAGAGGGAAACTTACTTCAAATTTTAATGTACAGCCATAAAAATTCAATGGGACAAGAAAAGGACAGACATGGCTGCAAGACTTTGATCGGTGGTCAAAACTCCACAAATTACCTAATGAGCAAGCTGTACAAGCCCTACCATTTTATCTAGAGGTTTAAGCCAAACTGTGGTTTATTTGTCTTGCAGAACCAATTCAGTATAACTTTAACCACCTTAAACTTTTTTGGAAGTAAGATTCAAGAATCATCATACAGATGACGATTTATTCACCACACAAGCACCAACAGAACAATTTGTTATACCTTATAATATTTTCCTTATATAAATGCATTGGGGAAAAATATCGACAATTTGTCTGTTTTATTTCTCAAACCAAAAAGCGATCTGTTGACCAGTCAACAGTTTTCAGTCTGTTGACCGACACCGATCTGTTGACCACCTGCCTTATTTTGATTGGTTCAAAAATATCACGCCCATTTCACATGATCTCCTGTCGTCTGCATAACCAAATTGGCGACATTGATTGTATTCAGATGAAATGGAGCGTATTCATTGAACATGATAAGGTATAACAAAACAGTTATACACTGTGTCCTCAAACAACAGCTGTTTTCGGCTTCGTGCAACAGTTCAGTCCTCGGGTCAAACAAAACAGCTGTTGTTTTCGGACCCAGTCAATAACTGTATACTGTTGAGTTTTTAGAGGAACTGCAGATTAAAGCAACTGCTGAAAACATACCAGAACACCAACGAATCACATTAAAAGCCTTTAAACAGTCATTGAGGGGTACAATAATCTCAAGAAACCCACACAATTTTTAAGAACTAAGAACCGCTGATAATATAGTAGAAAAAGTAAAAAAGACAAAAAGGGGCACAAATCAGTGCAGTTCAGAATGAGAATATTCAGGGCCTACAAGTAACTAAATACCGAAGTTACTGTGAATTTATTTTCTGCCTATGCGCTTTTCGAAAACTTATGTCTATTCAGCGCAGGTAAAATCTAAGCTTTTGGAGGACCATTAACTCAAAGAAGTTTAAAAACTGAAAGAGAACAAATAACCAAACGATCTAAATGTAAAGAAAAAATCAGCTAAGGACATGGCTTTGAATGAGGTAGATACTCCTTAGTTTAAAAAAAAAATACAAAAAATTAGATATTGCAAGGTCCATAATAGAATCACAATCGGCTTTCGGGTCATCCCCGAAGTACTGACTACTGTCAGCACCTAAGTACTGACTCCTGGGCTGGTGAGTACCCTCGGGGACTAACAGTCCACCAGAAGAGGCGTGGACCCAATGGTAACAAATAACTAAATGTCGAAGTTACTGTGAATTTATTTTCTGCATATGCACAGTTTAACAACTCATGTCTCTTCAGTGCAGATAAAATCGAAACGTTTGGAAGACCATTTACTCAAAGATTTTTTAAAAACTGATACAGAACAAATAACCAATGAATTTAAAGCCTAAATCAGCTAAGAACAGTGCTTTGAATCAACGGCAGTAGAATACCGAAGGTATTACAAAAATTGAGAAGTCCAAAGACATGGCAAAAACGGCAACAGAGAAAAATAAAGACAAAACAGGGACGCGAGAAAGCCACAATGTACGGAAATAAAAGGGTGACATAAAGAACTAAGGCACTTATAGTGTGAACTCCCATGAAAGCCAGAAGTGACATAAGGTGCTCCGGAAGGGTAGGCGTGTCCTGTCCCACTAGTGGTACCCGTCACACTATCAGTGAGTCAATCCAGGGTTGAAGCAAAATTGGTTATGTCAAATCCGTGAAGACGTGAAATCTAGCTGGAAATGAATGACTGAATACCGAAGTTACTGTGAATTTAAATTCTGCATATGCGCATTTCGACAACTCTTCAGTGCAGATAAAATCTAAGCGTTTGGAAGACCATAAACCCAAAGATGTTTAAAAACTGAGAGAGAACAAATAACCAATATGATCTAAACGTTAAGTCAAAATCAGCTAAGGACAGAGCTTTGCAAGAGGGAGATACTCCTTAGTTTTCAAAAAAATAAATTGCAAAAATTTAGATATTGTAAGGTTCCAAATAGTATCGGTTTTCGGGTCAGCACCGAAGTACTGACTACTGGGCTGGTGAATACCCTCGGGGACTAACAGTCCACCAGCAGTGGCATCGACCCAGTGGTAACAAATGACTAAATACCGAAGTTACTGTGAATTAAAATTCTGCATATGGAGAGAGGAGGGAGATAATCCTTAGTTTTCAACAAAATTTACAAAAATCTAGGTATTGCTAGGTCTCAAATAAAATTGCGATCGGCTTTGGGATTCTATCAATACTCTAACCAAAAATATTGAGGTAAATAAAATGGCACAAAATTATTTTTCAACATAATTCTACCAACAATTGGCAAAGGGCACCACAAATTGGAGACAGTAGTCCAAATATGAGACGCACATTTAATGGTTGTGAAAACAGGATTTTGGTTATATTGATTTTTATTGATTAATTGAATCAGATATCACTCTATAAAGTGTATTTATTAATTGATAACTTCGAGTTTTCCGTCTATTGAGCAATACTTCTGCTCTTTCAGAACAAGTAAATCAATTCATAAAATTATATGAAAAGAAGAAAGTACTAAATGTGGAATGGACAACCGGGGCAACGAGTTTTGATAGCTACTGGAAAATTGGTAGGGACAGGAAAGTAAGATAGATTTATGGGGTGTACATGATTCGCACGTGTTTGTTCTACTCTTGTCGATTTTAACGAACGTAACCTTATTATCACAGTAAAACTTTTACAACAGGGTTACAGATTTCATAAGTTGTTGAATACCTTTAAAAAGTTTTATAACAGATATCTATATTTGATATCTAAATATGGCGTTACTCGCAAACAGCTTATAACAAAATAACTTATCTAATCCTCGTTTTTATGGTAATGTTGTTTAAAAATGCCAGAAACTGATTAAAAATCCAGAAAAACTGGGACGTAACTTACATTCTTTACGTAATAGGGGATATTGACAAGATACTCTGTTTGCATCGGTTAAATTATCTTTGAGATCTAGTGACCTGAAAATTTTACATATATACTGGCCTCTCACTGATACTGCCGATGTCTATTGAAATATATGATGTTTCTTGACCACATCCTGCGGGAAGTTTTGAGTTTGATTTTTCTTCCGTAGTGCGACAGTGTTTAACCAGCAGACAAGGCTCCTTAAGCTAGCCGGCAGATTAGTGGCGAGCACCCCTTGACCCATCTTTCAAAATTACGTATTGTCATAATTCTCTCCTTTCACGATTTTTTTTTTCGGATTGTGGTTATGGAGTTACTAGTCTACCTGTATTGGGTTTTATTCGTATATTTACTAAACTAAAGGAATACGGAACAGATAAAGGGGAGGTTTGGGTACCCATAAACCGGTTTAACCCTACCGCTGGGTTTTGCTAGTGCCGGTACCAAGTCCAGCTGTCCCGAGTTCCTATTGTTGCTTACGTATTTTCTTTGCCTTGTTTGTTTTTCCTGTGTGGTTCCCTAGCAGATTGTGGCATGTGATTATAATTTTCAGCCATTGTAGGTATTTCCTGTTGTCCCTTTTATTTCATTTATTGTGATGCAAACAGCTAAATTGCATTCTCTTAAAAAGCATTATGATGGTCATTAGAATGTACACAGAATCAACTAGATTTTTGCCCATTCCATGTGCTCTTTGGAAGAGATGAATATACCATTTCATGTTTCTGTTTTCCAAAAAGAATCTATTTCGATATCAATTAAATAACATTTAAAGGACAAGAACAAGAGGCTCTCAATTGCCGGTATCGCTCGCCTGGACCTATTTTATGTTGAAGAGCCCATGGTTAAACTAAAGTTCCAATATACCAAAGTAGTTTAAGTAGAGAAGACCTCTGATAGTGTTTCCAATAGGGGCCAATGTTAAATTATGTTCCCTCATGGCAGACATCTTGGATAAAGTGTGAACCTAAAAAAAAAACATTTTTCTTTGCAGGGCACATCAAGACTGTTGTGACCAGGTTTGGTTCCATTGGCTCAGCAGTTTCGGAGGAGAAGATTTTTGAAAGTGTTTTCCCATGGGGTAAATGTATAAACTATGTCCCATTGGCTGACCTGTCGGATATAGTGCTGTCATGATTGATTGATTGAATATTGTTTAACGTCTACTCAGCAATATTTCAGCTATATCAAGACGAGAACAAGTTTGTTGATAAATAATCACTTTGGGGTATGGAAATGGCCATGGGACGGGAAATTCTGACTGCCACTGGAAAAGTAGGGTGAAATCGTCAAGGGCGGGGAATTTAGCCTTGTAGCCGATCACCTACGGACCACCCCAAAAAGAGCTTGCTACAAGGGTTCTTTAACGTGCAGGAAGCGTGGCATTTCTTCCAACACGTGGACCTGAGTTTACATCCCATCCGAAAGATGGGTTGTGTATTTATTAATCCCGCACAACCACTTTTTGCAGGGGATCATCCCAGAAAAATTGTGGACAAGTTTGGTTCTAATTGGCTCAGTAGTTTCAGAGAAGATGATCTTTGAACGTGATTTCCCATAGGGTCTAAAGTTAAAACTATGTGTCCCACTGGAGGCCATCTTTGATAAAGCATTGACCTGCAAAATAATTTCTGGTAAGGGGACCCCCAAGGACTATTTTGGCCAAGTTTGGTTCCAATTGGCTCAGTAGTATCAGAGGAGAAGATGTTTGAATGTCTTTTCCCATAGGGTCCAATGTTAAAACTATGTTCCCCGCTGGTGGCCATCTTGGACATAGCGCGAACCAGAAAAAAAAACACAATTTTTATAGGGGAACTACCAAGGACTATTTTGGCAAAGTTTGGTTCCAATTAGCAAGGAAGTTTCAGAGGAGAAGGTCTTTGAATGTGTTTTCCTATAGGGTCCAATGCTACGTTTATGTTCCCCGCTTGCGTCCTTGTTTGATATAGCGATGACCCGAAAAACACCTTTTTTGCAAGTAACCACCTATGGACTACTGTTGCCAAATTTGGTTCCAAGGTTCCAATTGGCCCATTAGTTTCAGAGGAGATCTTTGAATAAAAAGTTTACTTGATAATGGGGATATTAAAAATCAAGTATGAAGACAATGAGGACAGAAACGAATTTCTAGATTGATTGATTATTGTTTAACGTCTACTCAGCAATATTTCAGCTATATCAAGACGAGAACAAGTTTGTTAATAAATAAATAAATAATCACTTTGGGATATGGAAAGGGCCATGGGACGGGAAATTCTGACTGCCACTGGAAAAGTAGGGTGATATCGTCAAGTGCGGGGAATTTAGCCTTGTAGCCGATCACCTACGGACCACCCCAAAAAGAGCTTGCTACAAGGGTTCTTTAACGTGCAGGAAGCGTGGCATTTCTTCCAACACGTGGACCTGAGTTTACATCCCATCCGAAAGATGGGTTGTGTATTTATTAATCCCGCACAACCACGGAATGGGTCCTATTTCTATATCCCGGGACCCTCGGGGTCAGCCTCCGTTTAGGAGGGGTCACACCCCGCAAGCCGGAGATACTGGGTCCTATTTCTATATCCCGGGGTTCCCTCGGGGTCCTCTGTTAGGATGACTCATACTCCAAGCTCAGAGGATGCTGCGGGCCTATTCTTCAGCCGGGACCGCGCACGGCGGCGAATTTCTAGAAGAAAGTAAAGTTGCAAATAGAAAAAAAAAAGGAATTTCTTATTTAGATATATGAGTTTGTTGTGAGAAAACCACCTGGGTTTCAGGAGAAGATAAAGAAGAGAGATTACTTGAAGACTTTTACACTAAATACACAAAAGATGGAAAGTAAAGGAAAAGAAAATAGAGTTGTTTTACAAAAGTGAATAATTACAAAAATATGTTGTAAAATTGATGAAATATACAAACTAAGAAACAAATTATGATGCAAGCATAAAATGTTCTTAAAAAAGTTAAAATAATAATGAATTTATTACATTTCTAAATATTTCTACGATGACATGTTTATATGGTTCTGTTCTCACTTTCCTCCCTCAGTTGTTGCCTTATACCAAAATATGACCTTAAAGCAACATAAAAGGATCACCACACGGGTAGTGTAGTCATTTAGCTTTCACCACACAGGTAGTGTAGTCATTTAGCTTTCACCACACAGGTAGTGTAGTCATTTAACTTTCACCACACAAGTAGTGTAGTCATTTAGCTTTCACCACACAGGTAGTGTAGTCATTTAGCTTTCACCACACTGGTAGTGTAGTCATTTAGCCATCTAGTGGACTGTAAATAGTGATATACATTTCTAATTGAAACAGTAGACAAAATGGCAAAAAAGAATAAATTTAAGAATATGGTACTTGTGCGCTTGGTCGGAAAAAATTCCAAAGATTATGACTGGAAAGAACACTTTGTTAAGCGAGAAACCGTCATAGATCAAAATCCCGAAGTAGGAAAAGAAACCCGTATTAGTTTAACTTGACCTAAACAAACCCTTAATTTATTATGTTGTAGGTGGCAAAAGTCTACTGAAAAAAATCCTACCAGGGCGTACAAAGCATAAAATGTAATTAGCCAAGCAATGATTGCAAATCTTTTAAAGACACATTTTTTTTCTTTCTATGCCAAGCTTGTTTCACCTAAAAAGGTCAGTTTTGTACACGGAGGAATGCATTTTTTTTATTCTCTTAAACCATAAGATTCCAATAAATGTTCTAAACTGTCGTATGCTTCATCAACTACTTCCGGAACTTCTGCGCCCCAAAGTCATCTTAATTAAAGAACATTAGTGAGCAAGCTCACATATCCCACGTCCCCACATATCAGAAAATCCTGCATTATTGAACCCCATACCCTATAAGCAATATTAAAAACTGTAGGAGGAGTTATCCCACAAATGATGTAACCTATAAGCAATATTATGCAAAAAAATGAAAAAGTTCATTTTTTTGGGTCAAAAATTATCAAAATCAAAATCCAAGTAGCATGCATATCCTTGATATATGTACAATCATCCTGCAAAATAAAAACCTCCTAACTTGAAAACTGTAGGAGGAGTTAACCGGACAAACGATGTAACCTATAAGCAATATTATGCATTAAAATGACAAAGTTTATCAATGTGCATTTTTGTCAAAAATCATCAAAAATCACATCCAAGTAGTATGCACATCTTTGATATATGCACAATAATCCTGCAATATAAAAACTTCCTAACTTAAAACCTGTAGGAGTTATCCGGACAAATGATGTACCCTATAAGCAATTTTATGCATAAAAATGATAAAGTTCATCAATGTGTATTTTTGTCAAAAATGATAAAAAATCAAAATCCAAGTAGTATGCACATCTTTTATATATGCACAGTAATCCTGCAATATAAAAACTTCCTAACTTAAAAACTGTAGGAGTTATCCGGACAAATGATGTACCCTATAAGCAATATTATGCATAAAATGATAAATTCATCAATGTGTATTTTTGTCAAAAATGATAAAAAAATCAAACTCCAAGAAGTATGCACATCTTTGATATATGCACTATCATCCTGCAAAATAAAAACTTTCTATCTTTCTATCTTAAAGACTGTAGGAGAAGTTATCCGGACAAATGTTGTACCCTATAAGCAATATTATGCATGAAAATGATAAAGTTCATCAATGAGTATTTTTGTCAAAAATGATAAAAAAATCAAAATCCAAGTAGTATCTTTTTTTGCACAATCGACCTGCAAAATGAAAACTTCCTAACTTAAAAACTGTAGGAGGAGTTATCCGGGCAAATGATGTACCCCTTAGTAATGACAGACGGACGGACGGACGTCAAAAACTATATACCCTCCGCAACTTCGTTGTGTGGGTATAATAATTAACAGCTGAATATCCCACATTATATAACATGTTACGAAACAGCAGTTGTAATTCGTTGGCAAATTTGTGCACTTGACCTTAAGCCCATGGGCAAAACCAATTAAATGAATGTCACTCTGGCAAGCTGCAATCTGTCTGTAAGCTAGTTTCAAATCCTTTTTGAATAGCAAACAATTTTTACCCTTATCTTTTATAATACCAACTAAATCATCTATTGTTGGACATTTTAGGTCATTTTTTGCCCTAATTAAAAGGTGAAGCTACGGTGCAAGTTCTGAATTCAGGAAGAAGTAAAGATGTCTTGTTTGAAGGAAATTTGTTATATCGCTGCAGTTAAAAAGTTTGAAATAAGGGCAAAACACATTGTAGGGACAGAGAATAGATAAGCTGATTATTTGTCTAGATGGGAGTCTCATAAAAAAATCCGATCTATGACACTTATTCGGAAATCTTTGTTGAAGCTTTTTCGAATTTTCTCATGATTGGTAAGTATTTTGCAGACCTAAAACTGTTACAGTTGCAGAAACAGAATTCCACAAGGCATGCCTTTTTGGATAGATCTTTTCAAAACATTTTGAAAAACACAAATGGAATGTTATTTTATGTTTTCAATTTATTTTTTTATTTGATCCTATTCCAGCGTAAATTATATGCTCAAGTTTTAAGTCGATCTTTCAAATATGTTCAGTCGATAAGAATTATTTTTTTGTTATTGCGGTTGAAATTTTGGCTTGTAGAATAAGACAAGAAAATAATATTAAAGGTATCCAAATCAAATTAGACGGTAAAACACATAGCCTAAAATTAACACAAATAGCAGATGATACAACGGTCTTTGTTCATTCCAAACAAGAAATATCATTATCCTTAAATATTATTGAAATATTTGGCTCACTGTCTGGTCTTAAACTGAATAGAAACAAAACGGAGGGTCTGTGGATTGGAAAATTAAAACATTGTAAGGACAAATATGAGAATATTAATTGGTCGAAGGGTGTAGTAAAAAGTTTAGGCATATATTTTGGACATAACAAAACAGAATGTAGAAAACTAAATTTAGATAAATAATTATTGAAATCTGAAAGACTAATTAATGATTGGTCAAAACGACAACTTACAATGATAGGGAATATCAGTTACAAAAGCTTTGATAATACCGAATTTGACTTATGTAGCATCTGTAAATTGTATAGATAAAGAATACATTTCAAAATTTAAAAAACTTATTTTCAATTTTATTTGGAATAATAAACAAGAAAAGGTGAAAAGAACAGTACTTTGCACTAACTATAAGGAGGGAGGTCTTAAAATGATTAATTTAGATAAATATATAGAGACAATAAGGATTAATTGGATTAAAAGATTGTTAAACCCCGAAGACAAATCATCCAGCTGGAAAATCTTGCCTAGATTCTTTCTTGAAATGTTTGGAGAAAACGTTCTGTTATTTCAAATGAATTTCGATGACATTAAATCTATTGAAAACCTTCAATCAGAAATACCAGAATTTTATTTGGACTTGATAAGAACCTGGATAAATATAAGAAAAAATGAAAAAGGAATAAACTAATATAATTTCAAAGAAATTAGACAACAATTGATTTGGGGAAATAAACATATAAAATTCGACGGAAAATGTCTATTATATAGACAATGGATAAAAGATGGGATTATTTTTATAAATGATCTATTGGACAATAATGGGGACATAAATCAAAATTTGTTATTAAATAAACTTTCGTCACATCGAAACTGGTTTTCTGAGTATACAAAATTAATGAAAGCCATACCCCAAAAATGGCTGACAGAATTAAAAAATGTCAATTCAAGAAAAACGAAAGTATCAACTAACACCAAAGTCTTCTTATTAGATAGGAATAATAAAAAACATTTTCTTCAATATATGACATCTAAAGAAATTTATATATTATGTAATGGAATGTCAAAAGAAAAACCCACAGGATTTATGAAGTGGGAAAATTTAGTGCAAAGTGTTGGTCTGTCTCAGAAATTTGAGCACACCCTCTATTTTATATTTAAATTTCTGCATGAAAATAAGTTGAAAATGTTAAGGTGGATACGACTACATTATATTTTACCATGTAAGGAATTATTGAATGTATGGAAAATCAGCAATTCTCCTTTATGCTCTATTTGTAATGTATTAGAGAACTATAGACACTTTTTTATCACTTGTAAATATTTGAATGATTTTTGGCAAAAGATCGAATAAAAATTGGACATCATGTTATCCATGAAAACTACTTAATATTTGGTTACAAAATTGAAGATGAAAAGTATTACTGGGTGAATTACATTTTCACAATTATTTTATTCAGTATTAATAAATCTTATTACATGTCGGACCAGAAAAGAAAACCCATAAATGTTTTTTGGCGTATTTAAAAAAGAGTTACTGTACCGATCTCAAATTTTGCAATTGATGAAAGTATCTACTGATAATGTGTTTAAAGAGTCAGTTCTTTTTTTAAATAACCGCAATTTTGATGACTGATTTTTGTTTTCAAGTAATAAGTATAATTTAATTTAATATGAATATGTCCTATGTTATGTACAATATACTAACATTTATTAATAGGAATCCATATTCCTATTAAATTAACACTAAGGGCATCTGAGGTGAATGCTGTAGCCTTAAATGGATTGTTTACAGCAATAGTGCAATAAATATATTATTTTGTTAAAAAAAAGAAAAAAAAAAGAATTAATTTGAGAGGAGTTAAATTATTACATTTATATTTTGATATGAATCACTCCAAGTTTTACGACTTCCACCTGAAGTTAACTTTAAAAGGTTTATCTAGGCTTAACCTACATTGTCCGGAACAGGCCTTTTCTCGAACACCACATATTTTATTAAATACGTACAAATATTCAGATATGTCTCAATTATTTAATGCTACAATGTAATTTCTGTTTTTACACGAATTTTTCCTTTTGTTTAGAAAATCTAACCTAGTACCAAATACCGTTGAATTTTTTTTACCCCAATAAACAATTATGTAGAAAGAATAAACTTTTTAACAAAGAGAAAAAATTGCTTATTATTCATCCAAACTGGAATAAAACTATTTATCAAGCAGAAATATTTTACGAAAGGATATGGAGTAAATGAACATGAGATCATAACACATATGTCAACTCCAACTGCATTAATCTCAATGAGCTGTATGGCCATTTCGGAAATCCATTCCTCATCAGCAGCACCAGAACCCAAACAAAGGAAATCCACAATTTCAAAAAAATATATAACATGCACAAAACCAAACGAAATCCGAATAATCAGCAATATCAAATATAGCTAAGGACAAAACTACGATGGAGGGAGTTAATCCTTCGGTTTTAGAATTTACATAAATTTAGATAATAGTAATTGAACAAAGTGTACACATGAGATATTATCTCATGTACAAGTACACCATATCTAAGAAAAATAAAGAGCATACATCTCTACCACGGGGAATTGTTTTACCAACTCCACACTGCAATAAAAGACAAACTCCTGTATTAAATATTTTACGAAAGGATATGGAGTAAATGAACATGAGATCATAACACATATGTCAACTCCAACTGCATTAATCTCAATGATCATTAATCTCAAATGTCTCTTTCTATTCCTTTAATTGAAATACTAGGTTCGCCTTTGTGTCCTGTACAAGCGTATATCAATACCAAACGAAATCCGAATAATCAGCAATATCAAATATAGCTAAGGACAAAACTACGATGGAGGGAGTTAATCCTTCGGTTTTAGAATTTACATAAATTTAGATAATAGTAATTGAACAAAGTGTACACATGAGATATTACCTCATGTACAAGTACACCATATCTAAGAAAAATAAAGAGCATACATCTCTACCACGGGGAATTGTTTTACCAACTCCACACTGCAATAAAAGACAAACTCCTGTATTAAATATTTTACGAAAGGATATGGAGTAAATGAACATGAGATCATAACACATATGTCAACTCCAACTGCATTAATCTCAATGATCATTAATCTCAAATGTCTCTTTCTATTCCTTTAATTGAAATACTAGGTTCGCCTTTGTGTCCTGTACAAGCGTATATCAATATGAGGAGAAAGTTCCTCTCCAGAAGTTTGTGTTAAAAAAATATGGTTTAGTTCTCGTCCTGTACAAGCGTATATCAATATGAGGAGAAAGTTCCTCTCCAGAAGTTTGTGTTAAAAAAAGTATGGTTTAGTTCTCGTTACCAATTATCAATTTCAGTCTTGTTTAAGACATTTGTTATAAAAAAATGGTGAAAATTTCTCACAGTTTCAGAAGAGGTGGAGCTACTTAGGCCTTTTCTTCAGACGTTCCTAGTGACCTAATTTAGTATATTGGGGATTGGAAGAGTGACGCCTTTAAAAATTATTTGAAATTCGACTTGAAAGATAAAATTATTGTAGCCAAAAAATAAAAATAAAAAAAAAATGCGAGATCATTGACTTTGTAATTTTATTTGTAATTTTCTCTTGTTGTGGATAATCATGGTAATTCATATTTCAATTTTTGAAATTATGGATTTCCTTTGTTTGGGTTCTAGTGCTGCTGATGAGGAATAAATTTCCGAAATGGCCATACAGCTCATTAAAATTATTGCAGTTGGAGTTAGCATATGTGTTATGGTCTCATGTTCATTTACTCCATATCCTTTCGTGAAATATTTAAATTATTTTCAGGTTTATTTCTTAGAAAAGTTAGCATTTTTCTTTCGGCTTCAATTCCGAAATATGTCCCAGACATTAGAGATTGCACTACATTAACTTTCCGTGATGCTTCTATTAGCAGGTTGATCCAGTTAGTGACAAATTGTAGTTTAAACAATTTAGATTACGTAATTGTACAAGTTGCAACAAATAACATTTCAGATGGACATTCATAAATCAGATGTTGTCATATTATGGTGATTTAATTCAAGCTCTTAAATCCAAAACTTCAGCACAAATAATCATAACTTCAGCACAAATAATTTTTACCTGTTTTATTCCAAGATTATGCGATTTTTGTAAAGCAGAAGAAAAAGTACATTTAATCAATGCTGAGTTAAGGAAATTATGTAAAAGAAGAGGTATTCAATTTTCCAATATTTTAAGAAGCTTTCTATTCGACAATAAACCAGAATCGATCGTCTCTTTACGCTCCAAGTGACCATCTACACCCAAATTTTGCAGGTACTTCAATTTTGAAGAAAGTGTTCATAAACATTATCAAGCACTTGTCCATATAATATCTGTGATTGTACATTTTGTATTTTATGTTCAGCCAAATATTTTTCTGCGTAATTCTTCTTTTATCGTTTCATGAAGCTGATATCCAGAATATGATGACGTTTCCTCTTTTTAATTTTAATTCTGCTGTTGAGAGGTTACTCCTTGAAACACGTGTACAGCATGACGAAATTTACTGTTAAATGCAATTTCGGTATTTTTTGTATTTTGAACCATTGGGCCGATGCCACTGCTGGTGGACCAGAGGTCCCCGAGGGTATTCACAAGCCCAATAGTCGGACTTGTCTGCCATGAAAATTTTACCTCGCATGTTATAGAAATTTACAGTTTTTATCAAAATTCGAACCCCTTAAAATACTGGGGCTTCATTCCGTGTATGGCACTCGGTAGATGTACTTGGTACTGGATATGGCTTCCTATTTCGATATTTTTGGAAATTAGTACTTCTTTTTTTACTACTTTTGGATTATGGCTTTCCATATTATATGATGTTAATTCTGCTGAAGAGAGGTTACTCCTTGAAACACGTGTACAGCATAACGAAATTTACTGTTCTCTGCAATTTCGGTATTTTTTGTATTTTCTACCCGAGATCTATACTCATCTCAGCTCCTACATAACCAGTTTCGTCGTGTAGGGATGATTTTCTTACGATAAAGAGATAAATATGTAAAAATACATCTTGTGATTTTTATTTAAGGCGGCCTTTTTGTGCCAAAAAATATAAATTTATAAATATTTATTTTTTTTTTGTATTTATTATTATTATTTATATGATTTATTATATGTTTATTAATATAGATAAATGCAATAATCATCTTGAAAGTTTTTCTTTTATTTAACGCATAGTCTCGCTAATTTGTAAACTTTGTATTAATTATTCAATATATATATATATTTACCTAAAGGTGTAATTTCTCCCTGCTTGGATTAACTTCTTGATCCGTGAAATTTACACTCACAATCTAAATTCTCATTCGTTAATTCTTTTCTTTGTTGTACTTGAAATGAAAATCGATATTTATTTCGTATTTGAGTTTTTGACCGTTCAGTAATATTTTGAAACGCCCACCCTCCCACCTCTTTTTGTAATTTATTTTTGTTAAACTTTACATGAAGTCAACGGGTTCTTAGTGTGGCGGACTCTTTGTGCCAAAAATATGAATTTATATATTTAATTATCTATTTATATGTATTTCTTTTTTATCATTTTTATAAACAACTAATTGTATCACTGCTGGTGGACTGTAAGTCCCCGAGGGTATTCACCAACCCATTACATGGCCCGAAAACCGATTATATTTGAAAATTTGCAATATCTAAATTTAAGATTTTTTTAAGTAAGGAGTATCTCCCTCTTGCATAGTTCTGTCCTTAGCTGATTTTGGCTTTCCTATTTAGATCTTGTTGGTTATTTGTTCTCTATCAGCGTTTACACATATTTTGGTTCATGGAATTCCAAGTGTTTTGATTTAATCTGCACTGATAAGACATAAGTTGTCGAAATGCGCATATGCAGAACCTAAATTCACATTAACCTCGGTATTTTGTTATTAGTATGATTAATTATATGTTAATAATATAGATAAATGCAATAATCAACTTGATAGTCTTTCTTTTATATAACGCCTTGTCTTGCTAATTAACCGTCACAGAACAAAATCCCGAAGTAAGCAAATAAATCCACATTAGTTTTACTTGACCTAAACAAACCTTTAATTTATTATCATATTGAAGATGACCAAATGGGTGCCTTACCAAAAGCCCTTATTGCTTAACATATTATGGAATACCATTTTTGTTCTTTAACTACATGTGTGGAGTTCAACCAAATTTCTAGATTGAAGTAGGGCGTGATATTCAATACTGAGGTTAAAGTGCACTTGTCTTTTGATGTATGGAGGTACACCTTTCACATATGCCTACCGACCAAGAAAGGTACTAGTCATATTGAATATTGTAAAGGTAAAAGATTTTGCAACGACTTCAATGAACTGGCCAGTCACTTAAATCTAATTCAAATGAGAACTGTTCAAGAACGTTATGAAACAATAAACACATAAAACAAAGAAGATAATACCGACTCAAAGCAAAGAAGGGAAAAAATAGAACCAGGAGAGCAATTTCAAGTTTCTAAAACTATTTTAGAACTGCAATAATATTTGCTGTCCAAATTTTAGCCCGTCATATCGACACACAGACCTAAAAAGCATAAAACTCACTAAAGTAATGCACATGGCACAACACAAACAAAATGAGTCCTCCTTTTTTCGGCTGTAGATACATTGTAAATGAAATGAAATCAATAAGAGGCGACAATAATACAGAAGCATTTGAACATCATTATTCAAGTCATTTTTAACACTTCATAATTGAGGAAAAACAAAAAACTACAGGTCTTAAAATAATAAATTTATGACCTTGTTGAAGGAAAAGTATCCTAAGTGAGATTTAACGACGGTTGCTGTCATTCTGGGCTTGACTGCCGAACAGGTCACTCACCAACTGACTTAGACTAGAACCTTTACTTATTTTTCGCGACACGTGTTGACTTCGTGCGCTCTTCTGTAGTAAGCATTTTTATTTTATTTCGCTTGCAATAGGTAGTTTAAGACTATAATTGCGACGTTTTGTTTTATGTTGGACTTGGCGTGTCAGTTTTTTTTATAACTGGACACGAAGTCACAGTATGGTTGAGAAATTTTATCGGATTTTGCAATAGGTAGAGTAGTCTATAGTTGCAAAGAGGAAAAGCATTTAAAGTATGAAGATATGTTATCGGATTTCGCAATAGGTAGAGTTGTCTATAATTGCAGAGAGGAGTAACAAGTGCAGTATTTCGACACGAAGTGTAATTTTAATCAAACGAGGCTTGTGTGAGTGTTGATAGAAAACTGTGTTAACGTCCCGATAGCATTTTCATTTCGGCACATGTTTGAGTATATTCTATTTATGGGAGGTGATAATGTCTAAACATTTTATTTAAGCGTCTGGTCTGGAGAGACGTCATTTTTTCTCGTGCAAGTCATGATCGCTTAAGTTCCAACTTTTATTGATTTTCAGTTACTTATAGTATGATGTGTAGTGTTTTGCATTAATATTTTTATAATTATTAGATGACATGGTGTATGCTTATTTTATAATGTTACACTGGCGTCAACGTGATGATCGTAACTGCAGTTACCATCATCCCAACATGGCGGACGACAATTCGGTTTAATTTTATAAAGCCCATTTTACCCTGTTAACAGTTTATTATTACAATTGTTTTATGCCTGCTCAGTTAGTGTTTTAAGCCACTCTTTGGGAAGATATGTTTGCATGAAACGAAAATCTGAAGAGGTAAGAGGAAATCGGGATACAAAAAAACTCAATGATGATGGTAACTTTATCAAGTGATGATCGTAACTCACACTAGTTCCAAAAGCAGGATGATCGTAACTCAAAACATTTAGATGTATTACTTTACTTAAACGCCAAATAAAAAAGAATGCAGTTGATGTATATGGTATAAATGTAGACTAGACAAAGCCTTATCCACTTAAAAAAGTGAAACGTATTACACCAGCAAAGCAACGTTGGCCCGTTAGCTATTTAGTTTGGATAAGCTTTTAGGAGCAAACTACAACGACGAACGATCGGAGTAGGAATGGGTTAACACAACAAGTATACAGAATAATTCAGAAAGGGTCGCTGTAAATTAAAAACAGCGAAATGTAGATGAAACTACGTTAAGCACTTTCAAAAACAAAGAGGTTTCGTAAGACCCCAATAATCCGAGATATTGTATAAAAGGATAGTCATGAACCACTTGTGACAAGACAGCCTACCTGCGTTGTAGTAGGTAGAAGATTTAAATAGCCAGTAAATTGTCTGGGCTAACGGATCGAATATTTATCTCACTCGGTTAGGCGGCTGGTTGGATTGCTAGAGGCCCCGGGTTCGATCTCCGGAGGCGACATTGTCAATTTTGTAAGGACTGGAGTTCCATGCTCTTCGGTTACAAATGTACCGGTATTTTACGTTTCCAGCGATTTCTAGATTAGATTACATTGCAGATTTTAAAATAAGATAGAAGCATTTATCTTTCTTATGAAATATATTTTGAACAACTGAATCGACTTAACTACTCAACATATTATACGGCTACAAATGCTCAACAGACAGTTATTAGGATAAAACACATTTATGAAAGGATTTTCTGAAATTCAAGAAAGTTTAATAAGTCGAGATGTCTCATAAATATCAATAAGATATTATGCATAAATATGTTTTCTGAAAAAA
The DNA here is from genome assembly GCA_002080025.1 of Modiolus philippinarum. NCBI lineage: Eukaryota > Metazoa > Mollusca > Bivalvia > Mytilida > Modiolidae > Modiolus > Modiolus philippinarum. The sequence goes on from MJUU01071853.1 coordinate 98,365, forward strand.
AAACTAAGAAGGATATATCTGACAATCTCTATCGTCATAACTATTTACTTTCGATCTTGGCTTTTCTGTCTAGACCATTTAGATAAAACAATAACCAATCGTAAATTGTGTGTTTGGTCCTTCGCTTCAATGGTGAGAAATGCCAAAATGACAATCATTGTGAAACAATCTCGATATTCAGTTGCTTTCTCGATGTCACGTGGAGTGAATGTACGAAAAACGACAAAACAATGACATTTACAAATTAAACATGGTGAACAAACCATGCAGCGAACCAATTCTGTGCTTTAATTTTACCGAATAGTCCTTATACGGTAGACATCTAGGCTACATGATTGGCTTGTTCTCATAATTCTCTTATTATATTTCTTAGAATTTTTAGTTGCATTTCGAAGAATATTCCCATTTTGATGAAGAGAGGATGAAGTCCTTTATTGCTCTATTTTCTTGGAAAAAGAAACCAATACACCGCCTTTGTTGTTAAACGGGCGCCTCTGAAGGCGATTAAATTTTGAAAATATATAAAATTTTGTATGACCGGTAGGAATATTTTGATCTAGCGTTTATTTCCACGTTCATTTATTTGATTGAGGCTCTAGCTGGTGTCATTGATGTGTTGTTTTCCAATACATCGGCAAAGAATACCGAAGCAATAACGAGGAAAGGGGGAATTCTAAAATCATAAATCCAAAATCATGGCAATACATATCCATTGCAAATTGGGACAGTATGACAAAGACAAAACAAATAAACAAAATTGAACAAGAAAGCCACCTAACTAAAGCGCTAGCTGTGTGAACCACTAAAAAACTAAGGTATCATCAAAGTGGTCCGTACACTGTTATGAGACTGCATTTTCACCCGATCACTAAGGAAAACTTTTCCCTTTCAGAAGTTAATATGGGATCTTCCGAAAGTTTCTTATTAGGGCATCAATGTATAGCATATCCATATAGGAGCATATGGGGGACCAGTCAGGGATAGACTTTATTAACAAATATCGACATGTCGCCACGGCAAGGATGTTTGTACAGGGGTACCACAAATATCCATATTGGGCCATATACTATTTAACATCTTTTTAAACGATATATTTTTCTTTGTTAAAACACTGTTAGTAATACAAGAGTTAGCAATAAAACACAAACTAACCTTAAAAAATTCCAGGTGATATCTCTTTGTAGAAAACACTAAAGTAAAAAGTAGCAGTTTTTTTTTATGTAAATGGTATTTCTGTTCCATGTTAAGCTGAGAGGTTTAACAAGGAATCTAGAAGCCCCTGCTCACTAGTAATACCCCTCTCTCAAATTACAGCATTTCATAACCTGACTTAATTGGTTAACAAAATGTAGTTCACAACAATTCTTAAAATGCCTCCAACAATATGGGATGACAATACAAAGCTTCTAACAAAATTTCAAGTTTGTATTAAATACCATTGCAAGGAAAAGCTTTACCAAAGTTGTGACGCACTGACGGACGGAATTTTGAAAAATGATTAAGTCGGTAAACAGGGAGTAGAATCCTGACAGGTCTGAAAATGTATCCCACATTATGGCATAGCTATATAAAGCTTCTGGCAAAATTTCAAGCTTGTATCATTCACCATATCAGAGAAAAGCTTGACGAAAGATGTGCAGGACGGAGGGACGGAATGTTTACAAATTTACTAAGTCGGTTAACAAGAAGTAGTATCCCGACAGGTCTGAAAATGCATACCATAATATGATTGATTGATTGAATATTGTTTTACGTATACTCAGCAATATTTCAGCTATATCAAGACGAGAACAAGTTTGTTGATAAATAATCACTTTGGGGTATGGAAATGGCCATGGGACGGGAAATTCTGACTGCCACTGGAAAAGTAGGGTGAAATCGTCAAGGGCGGGGAATTTAGCCTTGTAGCCGATCACCTACGGACCACCCCAAAGAGTTGGCTACAAGGGTTCTTTAACGTGCAGGAAGCGTGGCATTTCTTCCAACACGTGGACCTGAGTTTACATCCCATCCGAAAGATGGGTTGTGTATTTATTAATCCCGCACAACCACGGAATGGGTCCTATTTCTATATCCCGGGACCCTCGGGGTCAGCCTCCGTTTAGGAGGGGTCACACCCCGCAAGCCGGAGATACTGGGTCCTATTTCTATATCCCGGGGTTCCCTCGGGGTCCTCTGTTAGGATGGCTCATACTCCAAGCTCAGAGGATGCTGCGGGCCTATTCTTCAGCCGGGACCGCGCACGGCGGTACCATAATATGGCATGGCTATACAAATCTCCTGGCAAAATATCAAAGTTTGTATCATTTACCATTGCAGAGAAAGGCGTGACGAAAGATGTAACGGACAGACGGATGGACAGAATGTTGAAATATTGACTCAGTCGGTAAACAGGAAGTAGTATCTCGATCTGAAAATGCATACTACAATGTTATATTGTACATGTGTAGTGTTAGTGCAAATATAGTTAGTAAAGGGCCACAACTCCGATTGACTCGGTAAGTCATTTCAGGTCAGTTTTAGGTGTTACGGTTACACTTGACCTGCTAGTTCGATTTCTTGAAAGCGTAAAATGCGAAACTTGGTTTTTCTATATTTGGTAATCGAAATTTTTGTTTGAAATATATGTACATTTTAATTTATTTTATTTTTCTCATGTATTTTAGTGTGGACACTATGTCACTAGAATCTTCTAATTCCCAGTCACAAGTGCTGAAACTCAGACATTCTCTGGTAGGAAAATCTTTAATACAAGTCATTCTACAAGTAAAAAACATAGATACTGTAGCACAGGAGGATATGGCCAAGTAAAAAAAAAATCATTGTTTGCAACAGAATGAGCTTGAAGATACGAGTCGACAATTTGAAGAATTGACCGGGGAAACTTTAAATGATGTTCTCATGGCAAGTTGTATGTGAATTTTGTGATGAATTGAATTAGGAACATTAAAAATAATTTTGGAGGTGGTACTTCGTTTGATCTCATTTTTTTTTCTTTCAATTTAGTGGTTAGTGGTTATGTTTTGAAATTTCACTGTACATTTGTACTTTGATTAGACACTTGGATATTGTTGGATACGTTATTTTTGGTTATATTTGTATGAATGATAAGGAGATATGGAGTAAATGTACATGAGACAAGGACCCAATTACTGAACGACGCTTTTAGTGACCTTCATCATGAAGTCGCAATGCGGCATGTATTAAAATTAAATTTAATAGACAATAATTTTCTATTGATGAATGCTATCATTAGTTATTTGTTATTCTGTTTGGTAGCTTTGTGGAAAGGGGGTTAATGATGATAATGCCAGGATATTACTCCACTTCTCAATAATTCAGGCAAATGCAGTTGGGCCCTGAAGGGCAAAGCTTTAGCAACATGGACTTCAGGTTCTACTTGTGGTTCTTCCGTTCCTGTACAACCTATCTGTACACCAGATTCTAACAATAACCTGGTTATTGATCCTGGTGCACAAGGTAAATTAGTCATGGTTTTATATTGATTGATTGATTGAATGTTGTTTAACGTCTACTCAGCAATATTTCAGCTATATCAAGACGATTGATTGATTGATTGAATATTGTTTAACGTCTACTCAGCAATATTTCAGCTATATCAAGACGAGAACAAGTTTGTTAATAAATAAATCTTTGGGGTATGGAAAGGGCCATGGGACGGGAAATTCTGACTGCCACTGGAAAAGTAGGGTGAAATCGTCAAGGGCGGGGAATTTAGCCTTGTAGCCGATCACCTACGGACCACCCCAAAAAGAGCTTGCCACAAGGGTTCTTTAACGTGCAGGAAGCGTGGCATTTCTTCCAACACGTGGACCTGAGTTTACATCCCATCCGAAAGATGGGTTGTGTATTTATTAATCCCGCACAACCACGGAATGGGTCCTATTTCTATATCCCGGGGGTCAGCCTCCGTTTAGGAGGGGTCATACCCCGCAAGCCGGAGATACTAGGTCCTATTTCTATATCCCGGGGTACCCTCGGGGTGTCATGGTTTTATAGCATGTTTAATTCTAGGGAGATTTTACCCTCATCTTTATTTTGCAAAGTTGCTTCCCTTCATATTTATGGATATGAAATACTGGATTTTTGACCACATGTTTTTGCTTAAACTGAATTGAAATATTAAAGTGAGATACAGATACAAGAAGTTTATATTTTCCAAATTAGGTCCTTATGAGGGCATTTACATATAACTTTTATAATACGACACCTTACATATAAACTATATTGATTTTTTTACACACTCTATATTTAAAATATTTGCTTATTTTAAAAATGTATACATTAAATATAGTATGTTGACTATGACCAATGCGACCAGAGATGTGGAGATAACAGACTTTTGGGACATTGTTTAAAATTTATATAGATTTTAAAATCATGATGTTTGTCCTTGTGTGTGAGGTTTTTGTTTGAAAATATTCGATATTACATATGGTTTATAGATCGTTTATCTGCAACGGACTCCAAGGCACATATTTACAGTTTTTTTTTCACTTTTAAGTTTCAGTGTGATCTACTGACGAGGCATGAATCGCTGATTTGACTTTCGACAGAATCTTTTTACTCTATATCAGTATTGTATTAGCAGCAGTTGAATCTTTGGTTACTACCGCAACCAAATATGGACATAAAGATTCTGATTAATTCATACTGTAAAAAAATTCAGGATTCAGATGACTTGTGTAACTTAGTTATGACATAAGTTATGACATTATATGGTTCCGCAGACGGATAGGCGCTTTGTAAACGTAGTTGCAGATTGGATAAAAGGAAACAAATATGAAAGTTCCCCTAAGAAAGTAAAAAAGGAAGAACCGAAAAAAGAAGAATAGAAAAGTGTTGATTCTAATTTTAATCCAAATTATTTTCATAATGCAGCCTCATTTGGATATCCTTTTCCTTCAGGAAACATGGTTATGCCACCATAAGGTTTCATCAAAATTGTAATCCTTTTCCAGGACCGTTTGGTCCAAACCGTTTTGGTAACAGGCGTAGAGGATGATATTCCAAAAGAGGCAGGTGTATGTATTGCAAAGAACTAGGACACTTTGTAGCGGAATGCCCTGAGATAAAGAAGAAATAATAAGTTTAATCGGTGTGCATTTATGGGCTTGGCAGTTTAAGGTCTATTATTTTGTTGACCTAATTTTTCTTTTTGGGGGGTATGTTGGATATTTACTAATATTGATAGGCTTGTAATTTGTAATTAGTAGATTCGAAACATACAACAGAATTTTAACCTAGTCTGCTTTTACTCTTGAGCTGAAAATTTTAGATGAGTTAACATTTTATATTTAAACCATTCAAATTTTATATCGCGCAGATATAAATGTGAACATCACTTAGTAACTGTTATGGTTCATTTGCATACTGGCTTGAAACTCGAACATGTGGTAAGTTTCGATGATTAGCATTTAGGTACACCGAATAAGGGTTTTCAATGAGGTCCCTGTTCCGAAAACCTCTCTTATTTTTCACTTCCCCGTTTGCTGGGCGGAAGACTATGTAAAATGATTGTGGGATGCGTTTATTTTTCTCGTTTAACGGGCTGAATTTGCAGTGCTCGACATCCTTCCAGAACACTTTTTACCATGATACTTCAGGGGAGTGGTACTCGAAATCCACGGGATGTCAGTAGAAACAAAATATTTTAATTTTATTTTTAAGCTGTTAAGCAGCTTTATACTGTTGCGTCAGTCTAGACTAGACACTAGACAGATGTACCTAGCAGACATCACATACGCAATAACGTAGTTCATGTCTGGCAGTAGTTTGTGAGAAACTAATCGTCAAATTCAAATTATTTCCTTTGAAAATGTTCAGACTAAAAGTATATGTAGTTCTTACAAAAAAAAAACAGCATGAAAATGTAGCTTTATTTGAAATTCGCAATTCCCGATTCGGTGCATTCATAAAAACTTCCCGCGGTGCGCTATAATTTTTACATTTTTTGTTATGAATGAAAGCCTAGTAACTTCTACGATCACCTAAAAAATTGCTCGTAAAGCTGTATGAATGTCTTATTATAATCATGACTTTTGATTGTTTTATTGTTTATATTAACATATTATCATTTAAAAGGTTTAAGCATATTCATGTTCTCGGCCCGTCTTCCAATGTTTACATTTTCTGGACAGGTGTGCGCATGCGTGTACCTCCAACCTTGGAGAGCTAAGAATTAGCCATACTCATTTACATTGTACGGCTCGTCGTTTTTGAAAAGAATTTAAAAATAATTCTCTGTAGGATAAATTATATGACCTTTTTAGATTTTTTGAATTTACAATGAACCATTATGCAAATGTATAAAAAATGAATTATTGGTACAGTTTTAAAATTTATCTTGGACGGCGTACTAGATATCGACCGGCTTCTCTATGCAAGCGTAATCAAGTATGTTTTGGGTAATGGCGAACTTCGCTGGTTTGCGACAAATTGGAGGAAACTGCTCGCTTACTGACCATTTATCACTTGCAGTGTTTACCTCTTTTGTTTCAATTCATTTTGCACCAATTCGGAAGCAGGAATGGAATTCTGGCAGTGGACGGATGTAAGAAAACATCAATTATCAATCCAAACAACACAGAGCCTGAGGTCTGACAGACTGGGGCTTGGTACAAGCTTTTGAACCCGATCAATGTGATTTCGAGACGTTTCGGCCGCAGCAACATGACTGCACTTGTCTGCAGGATAACACAAGATTTTTGTGTTTGGAATTGAACTTCAATTTCGTCTAATTAACGTTGATTGAACTGGAAAAAATTTCTTTAAAAATGTGCAAACAAAAATCAAGTCATTTAGAATAAATACTAATCTTCATGGGGAAAGCAAAATTCCCTCAAGTTACAAATTAGTAAGCCTTTCTGAGACGCATTGACATCGTTTATGTTGGAAATACAATAAACTGGAAATGTGGATGAATCTGGAACGTCATAAAAGATGTTACGTCATTCCGGGAATTAAAGGATCTTGAAAACCACAAATTCATTTGAATTGTAATCAAGCAAACAACATTTGTTATCAAACGATAAAACCCCATACATCTTATTTTGTTCAAGGCATTTTTAATTTTTCAACAATATTTGTAAAAAAAGTCAGATCAGATCCTCTCCTACCCTACCTCACATTTGTATTTGAAATTCATGCCTAGAAGGTCTAACATTGATAAAATGCTTAACAGCTTTCCAGCGTCCAGCGCCTTGATAAAAAGGAAATACACGACAAATATTAATGAAAACTTTTGACAAAGAATACGAAGCACATATTCAAAAGAAAAAAGAAGAGGAACAAAAAAAAAAAAAATACGAGGGAACCGATGAATTACAAAGAACTATTATTAGAAGGTAAAGCAACGAAATGTTTCTATTGTTCTCACACTATACGTTTTTATTTTTATCTTAAATACATGTTTCACTGTGTAAACCCAGAAAAAAAGAACCCAAACAAGTACAATGCGATTTTTGTGATAAATGTTTTGACATTGAATATTTGTTACAACAATACCTATTTTGTGCATTTAAACTAAAGTACAACATGTTCTAAATGTGGTGTTGTTTGTAAAGGGAATTTAATATATTTGTTTTATAAATTGATTGATTGATTGATGTTTTACGCCAACTTCAGCAATATTTCAGCTATATCGTGGCGAGAACTGTTAAGTATATTAACTAATTAGAATAGTTATATAGTAAAAATATCTATATAAAACCATATAGCTTTATACAAGTAAAAGAAATGTGTAAAATGTTAAAAACATAATTAAAGAAATTATGGTTTGACTAACAATATTAGAAATTAGAAACTAGTTTAAAATTGATCTTTTTAAATCTTACTAAATAAATTGATTGCTTTTAAAAATTGAACGATTTTGTCGCCAGCGACATTTGTAAATATGTCTTTAAGACAATCAGCTGAATAAAAATCACGCCTGATATCGGCAACATCTACACATTCAATTAAAACATGTTGAATTGTATAAGGACAATTGCATGGAATACATTCAGGTCGATCATCACTGTTGAGGATAAAACTATGTGTTGTTCTAGTATGTCCAATACGACAACGGGTCAACACTACCTGTTCCCTACGGTTTTTGCCGCAGGAACTGACTTGTTTACCGACGTCTGCCTGTATTCCATGCAGTTTATTATTTATTTGCAGATCCCATTTGGCCTGCCATAACTTTAAAATATATTTAGCGATTAAAGGCTTCATGTCAGTGTAAGGTACTGGACAATCCGCCATCTCGTCATCTAGTGCATCCTTTGCTTCCTGGTCAGCAACTGTGTTTCCATAGATCCCCACATGACTA
>MJUU01071854.1:4283-26586 GCA_002080025.1 Modiolus philippinarum
ATGCCCCGCCACGAAGTGGAAGGGGCATATAGATTTACCCTTGTCTGTACGACCGTACGTCGGTACGTCCCGATGTTAAGTATTGCGTTTAGGTCCATATATTGGCAACCTCTTGTGGTATTTTGATGATATTACATCAGTACATGAACCTTGATTAGTACTAACAAATTCAACTACAATTAGGGATCCATGACCTACATTTTACGCTTGAGTGACTTTGGTTAAATTTTGCGTTAAAGTCCATTTCTCAACAATTAAGCATTATAACAATATGATGTTTCATCAAATTAATTGCCTTGATGAGTACTACCCAAAACATTGACAGTTAGGTGGCTTTGACCTATATTTTACGCTTGAATGACTTTGGTTAAATTTTGCGTTAAAGTCCATTTCTCAACAACTACGCATTTAAACAATATGATGTTTCATCAAATTAATTTCCTTGATGAGTACTACCCAAAACATTGACAGTTAGGTGGCTTTGACCTATATTTTACCGTTGAATGACTTTGGTTAAATTTTGCGTTAAAGTCCATTTCTCAACAACTACGCATTATAACAATATGATGTTTCATCAAATTAATTGCCTTGATGAGTACTACCCAAAACATTGACAGTTAAGTGGCTTTGACCTATATTTTACGCTTGAGTGACTTTGGTTAATTTTTGCGTTAAAGTCCGTTTCTCAACAATTACGCATTATGACAATATGATGTTTCATTAAATTAATTGCCTTGATGAGTACTACCCAAAACATTTACAGTTAGGTGGCTTTGACCTATATTTTACGCTTGAGTGACTTTTGTTAAATTTTGCGTTAAAGTCCATTTCTCAACAACTACTCGTTATACCAGAATGATGTTTCATTAAATTGATGGCCTTGATGAGTACTACCCAAATCATTGATAATTAGGTTGCTTTGACCTATATTTTATGCTGGAGTGACTTTTGTTAAATTTTGCATTTAAGTCCGTTACTCATCGACTTAACATACTATCCCAATGTTGTTACATCAAAATAAATCAACTTGATGAGTACTATCCAAATTAAGGCCAATTTGACCTACCTTTTTTTGCTTAAGTGACTTTTGGTTTATTTTCTGCTTGAATGACTTTGTTAAATTTTTATGCCCGATTGACTTGGGCTATCTCTTATGAAAAATTTGTCGGCGGGGCATCCGTGTCTTATAGACACATTCTCTAGTTTTTTTCAAAAATATACATTGTTCAACTTCTAATTTTTTGGTGATTTAGTAATAGAGGGTACATAGTTAATCTGTGCAACCTAGAAGAACATGTGTTTAGTGGGGGCATCATATGTGTCTTACAGACACAAACATTACTAAAAAATCCCAATTTGATTCAACCTTGCGCGGGGGCATGTCATCCTCTAGTTTATTTATAGTAAAAAGTTCTGCTAATTTTGAAAAAAATGACCAATAAAGGTAATAGGAACTTTGTTATTACCTTTGAAAATATAAGATCAATACCTGCTATGGTTTAAAAAAAAGGTATAGAAAACTGACATTTTACTAATATTTTCTAAGTCAAAGGCCCATAACTCTGTCAAAAATCAGTGGACAGGAACCAAACTTAAACTTGATCTGTAACTCATTGGGGTAGACTCACATACAAGATATATATATCAATACCTGCAATTGTTTAGAAAATAAATGCAGAAAGCTGATGCAGGACTGATAGACAGACAGAGGGACTGACTGATGGAAGGACAGAGTGCAAACCTAAAGTCCCCTTCGGCTATCGCCGGTAGGGGACTAATAATGGGAGCTATGAAGCTCATAATGTAGGGAAGGGGAGACAAATTGGTTTTGATTTATTTGTCCATTACAAATGTCAGTTTGCAATTCTTAGTGTAAACATATTTTCACTTAATTTCTTCTATTCAAAAATATATTTTTACATTAAGCCATACTTTAAGATGAGTGTTAATGGCATATCCAATAGTTTTAAGGGAGATAATTACAAGCACAAAGAAGTCAATGTTTTCCAGGAATATTACATTGATAATTTTAATGCAATTTTTATGCAACTGACATTCTGACTGGCAGAAATGAACTGTCAAGTATTCAATCTATAAGCTTTGGAGAGGATGTCATCCCCACTTGGTTCTATTTGGTGCCAATATTATATCACAAAAATTGGGCCTTCTGTTACTCATCAGTAAAACAAAGGTTTAACACAGTATTAAAGTTGAAACATCCTTTAATTTCATTTTCATATGGATTGAAGCCAACAGCAAACAAAATAATGTCAGATGTTTGTGAAAATACACTTCAAGCTAAGCACTGATGTCACGTTACAACAATGTCCAACATAGAAGAATTGGATGTCGTTTTGCAGAATTTTTTTGTTTGCTATTTTAGACAAATGATTCTATGTAAAATGTTCGATTGCACTAGAATCTAAATAAAGTATACTATTTAAATATCTGAGGACATGAATATTGATTTGACCATAAAAAAATCTGTTTACAAGCTCTACTACATGTCACCAATTAAAGGCAATTCTAACATGGCTCTTGTTAATCTTCAACCAGTATAACACTCGATAACCATATATTTCGCACATGCGCAAATGATATCTGAATAAGAGTAAAAAGGGTGCAAAACAGTCATGTTTTTAATTTTGTTCGTCTTATTGTCTCGGCCGCGACAAAATGCGTGGAAAGCGAGACATATGCGTACAAAGTATTACGGCGGTGGCGGCGTAAACTTTGTTATAAGTTCACTTTCTCAGTAACTATATGTGGTAGGTCAATGATATTTGGTATATGGGTTGGTCTTGAGTAGTACATGACAGTCTGCTATATGGATTTTGTCTGTGACCTCAATTTAAAGGGTCCAATGAACATGTTAAGTTTTTGTGGTTAGTTTAGTTTCTCAGTAACTATAAGTGGTAGGTCAATGATATGTGGTATGTAGGTTGGTCTTAGGTAGTACATGACAGTATGCTATATGGCTTGTATCTGTGACCTCAATTTTACGGTCCAATGAACATGTTAAGTTTTTGTGCTTAGTTTAGTTTCTCAGTAATTATTAGTGGTAGGTCAATGATATATGGTATGTAGGTTGGTCTTAGGTAGTACATGACAGTCTGTCATATAATTTTTGTCCTTGACCTCAATTTCTATGGTCTAGTGAGCATGTTAAGTTTATGTGATTAGGTCATTTTCTCAGTAATATTTAAATTTAGGTCAATGATATTTGGTATATGAGTTGGTCTTGAGTAGTACATGACAGTCTGTCATATGGCTTTTGTCCATGACCTCAATTTTACAGTCCAGTGATTATGTTAAGTTTCTTAGTATCTATTAATGTAACGTCAATAATATTTGGTATGTGGGTTTGTCTTAGATGGAAGATGACAGCCTACTATTTGGCTGTAGCCCTTGGCCTCATTTTCACGGTCTAGTAAATATGTATGGTTTTTCAATATCTATCAGTGGCAGGTCACTGATATTTAGCATTTTGGTTTTGGATGATACATTACAGTCTATTGCTTTTGTCAGTTAATCTAATTTCACAGTCTAGTGAACATGTCAAGCTTTCTGATTAAGGCAGTTTGAGTTTTCACATCAATTTTGCGACCTAGTAGGGACGGGCGAGACATCAGTTTGGGTCCACACTTGTCTTATGAAGGAAATATAGGCTAAGAACACTTTTTTACCAAATCATGCCATTCAGACACGCAAATGTGTATTGTTTTGCTTTCGATTTGTATTTTGAACTTTTATCTGTTTGAACATGTCAGATTGTGTATTGTGATGTCAATAGACACAGACGGCAATGGAGACGGGAAATCAGCCTTCTCTTAGGTCGATTCAGAATGGAAAATTCTATTTTCTGTCATATTAGAATCGAAATAATTCTTGCTAACACTCAGGATTAAATTTGAATATAAAGGTCCAGCCCATGGTTAAATTTCCAATAACGATATACTTGCCATGAATTATTTCCTAATTTTATCTCACCTGGTTAAAGCCAGGGTGAGCTTTTGCTAATATTTGACATCCGTTGCCTGTTTGTTGTAAATTTTTATTTAGAGATTTTCTACTCTGAAACCATTGGGGTAAATAAGACATAACTTGGTCACAATAGTCATTTGGTGTTCCACTCTAAAAACTGTGTCCTGCATATCATATAAACTGGTTTCAGATTGGAGCATGTAAGAAACACAGGTAAACATTGGACCATATGGGAAAAAAACTATTCTAACATTAACTCTGAAACTGCTAGGCAACTTAAAAAAAAAACTTGAGCACAGTCCCTTTGAAATAGGTGTCCAGCAGTTTCGCTTCTCATCCAAGATGGCTGGCATTGTGGAACATAGTTTATCATTGGACCCTATGGAAATACATTCAAAGATCATTACCTGAAACCACAAAGAAAATTTGAACTCTCTTGGTCACAACAGTGCTTATATAGTCCCTTTAAAAGTTATATCTTGCAGTTCCACACCAGATCTAAGATCACTGTCACTTGAAAAACAAAGACTAACCATGAAAAAAAACATTAAAGATCTTTTCCTCTGAGACTACTTAACAAACCAAACTTAGGCACAATGGTCCTCACATCCCCTTCAAATCAGGTGCTTGACAGATTAGCATCACATCAACTAGTGGGAAACTGCTGGTGGAAAACATACTGGTAGTTTAACATTTGATATTAAGCATCACAAAGCAAATCGAATCAAACTTGGTCGCAATAGTCCTTGATGGTCTCCTTTAAAATTTGTGTCTTGCAGACACTGACCAGATCCAGGATGGCTGCCAATATTATATGGAACAAAGTTTCTTAACGGATTGTATTGGAAAAAAACATTCAAAAATCTTCTCCTCTGAAATAACTTGGTTACTGTGAAAGTACTATTGTTCATGGGGTTCCAATTTTCGTGGATTTTGTGGTTCCCTAAAACCACGAAATTAAGTTCCCAACGAACTACATTTTTTCCATTGAGTTTTAATGCATAGAATTTGAAACCACGAATTAAGTGCCCATGAAATAGTAAATTTTATGAAAACCATGAAAATTGATGTCCACGAATAAAAGTACTTCCACAGTATTTATAATCAAACCTAAGCAAAAGGGTCTTTAGATGGTCCTATCGGCAGACTCCCACCTCATCCAAGATGGCCATTAGCAGAGAAAATAGAATAGTAAAAATTGGATCCTTTCGGAAAACTATCAATCATATTCTTCTCTTAAACTTTTTAGTAATTATGAACAAACTAGGGCACAATGGCCTAAATATGGTTCTATTCAAAAATGGTATCTAGGAGGTTTGCACCTCATTCAAGATGGCCCAACTGCCTGGTAATATTGCTTAACAGTGGTCCCTATGGAAACACATTCAAAGATCTTCTTTTCTGAAACTACAAGATTAATTGGAACTAAAATAGTCCATTGGTTGTCCCGCAGGAATACATCCCATCCAATTTCGCCAAAAGTGGGGGACATACAGTTGAACTTTGATGGCTAAAACTGCAATAATTTGAACACCATAGATGTCTAGAACCCTTTTTATGGACTCCTTGTTGAAATTTAAACAGTGATATAGATGACACAAAAGATGCATACAAATTCTGTTAACATACCGGTATATCTAAGCTATGGATAGGCCTTCAAAAAAAGTTTCAATATTTATTCAAATTTCTGAACACTATCCTGATAGTAAATGTTGTAGCATTTTTTACGCAGAATATAATCATGTTAAATATTCAGATTTTTGATATGAAAAATGTAAATGCAGATTATCTTATAACTACCATACATGGTCGTTCCACCATAACATTATCAGTTCGTATAGGTTTTATAGCAGCGACTTTTAATTATTGTCAATAGTTATTGAGAAGGTTTTGAAATGAAATGTATACAAAGAGAACAAGATATATACAAAAAGAACAAGATTATTGCATTAAATCTTGTTAAGAAAATCTTGTAATAAATATCGCATTTCTGAAAAGTAAAAGTTTGGTGTAATTATTTTCTGTGATAATTGACTTGTTGATCAATTTTAACTTTATCCTTTTACTTTCTTAAGGTTTTGTGTGTGTTCTTTTGTGACAAAAGTAATTAAAAAAGTAAACTTAAAAATTGTACCTTTAACTTGGTGGTAATATGTTTTAGTTTATCGTTTTCACTATTTGGAAATTGGTTGTAAACATTCCACTGAAATTTTATTTCTTGATTGGCATTTTTCGAACATAAACTTTTGTCTTTATCATGATGGAAAAGTTGAAGGATTCTTAATATGTTTGATTAAGAAACTATGAGTGATTATAAACTATTAGTATTCAGTCTTCACAAGGCAAAATTTGATGAAATTGTTGACTTATAGTATCATGGACCAGCAAATGAAACTTAATATGGCCGAGTTGTAGAAAGATTAACAAATCTTGTTTATGGAAACAGGTGCTAACTACAGTTGATAAACAGTATTTTTTTTTGCTGAGGACTTTTATGGATACAGTTGTTTATTAAGAAGAATAATAAATCAATTTAATCTATTGTTGTTCTTAATTTCATAAAAACAAACAAAAAAGTAACACTTATATTTGAGCCGAAAAGAAAACAATAAATATTTCATAAAAGGATTAAATCTTAAAGTGGACAGTTAACTATGGCTTGGAGAGACCTGATGAATTTTGAAAGATTTAAAAGGCAGTTGTTTGATTGTTTATGTGAACGGCACAGAAATATGGACAAACTTGATGTAAAAGGGATTTCATTTTCAATAAAAAGTGCAAAAGAGAAAAATAACAAACCACTGCTAGAGAGAGATTCAACTACATGTTCTTATTGGAGCAAAGAAAGGTAAAATACATTGATGCTTTTATGCTTTCATCATACCGGGGTTAGCCAAGGTAGGAAACTGGTCTCCAAATGTTACCAACCCCAAGTTCAACTTTTAAAAATGTTTACTCTAAGACTTTACAAATTTTTTGCCTTCCTAAATTCAGCATTGCCTTTGACAGACAGGATGTCTGGTATTTCGGACACAAGAGAAAAAAAATATGGCTATACATCACAATTTGTAGACTAGGCAAAGGAAGTCACTTGGTTTATTTGAAAAGTATCAGTACGTCAGTTTGTTGATATGTCTGTCCCAAATTTTTCAGCCAATAACTGATCATTATAATTCTCCAATTCAAGATAGTTAAATTTGTGATTTTCAACATGCAAGCTTTAGCGAGCATGTTAAAATCAGAAATTTAACTATCGAGAATGGAGAAATATCGTAATCCACGAGCAAACGGAAGGATGTTTTGTTTCTCCAATGACTTTACTGTGTTTCAGGTACATATTCAGTGGTTCAGCGTGGTTGTCAACGTTTGCTGCGCTATCTGAAAGCCTAGTAACGAGGACGTCACAATAGACTTCATGAATGAAATGAAACTTTGCGGGAAACATCATGCAGAAATTTAACCAATGTGTGGATTAAAAATAATACGTATTTTTAACCAACTGGGTTAACACGCTAAGAATTGGAGAAAAAACCTTTATGGATTTAAAAAAAATTTAAACAGATGAAAACTTTACAAGGAGGACAACTATTGTCTTTGGATCAGTGGGTAAAAAAGAAGGTCGTATAAACTTAAATTGAAAATTTAGGCTCAAAATTGGTTTCAGGAGGATAACTTCAGAATAACTTCTTGTCTTTGCATTGGCGGATCACGACTTTCTGCTAAGGGGACCCGACCCATAATTTTTCCATAAGGGGGGGTTGGAACCCAGTTTAACGAAAAAAACCCAGGAAGGTAAAATATTTTCAAACCTAAGGGGGGGGACTGAGCCACCCTGGCCCTCCCTGGATCTGCTACTGATTTGAAGGTAACTTACTTAGATGAAAGATTCACGTATTGATTTTGGAGTCAGTTGGTCAAAGGCCAAATTTTTTGTCTATTCTATCATTAATTTGAAATTTTGGTCAGAGATTTGTAATGGATTATAACTTGCCTTTATGGATTTGAATAAAACTTACATAGATGAAAACATTAGCAATAAGGAAAACAAGACTTTGGGGTCAGTAGGTCTAAGGTCATAAATGCAAACTTGCAGAAATCCAAAACTTGGGCCTTAAATTTGTTTTCAGAGTATAAATTCAGACTGCTTTTAACTTACATAGATGAAGCTTTAGAAGTAGGGAATACACCTATTGATTTTCGAGTCGGTAAGTCAAAAGTCATGGTCAATCATATGTACTTACATAAATTGAAAATTTAGCTAAGAACTGGCTATGAAAATTTAGCTAAGAACTGGTTTTGGAGCATAACTTCAGAATATCATGTGGATTTGAATGAAACTTATATACAAATGTAGATGAAAGCTTCAGAGGTAAGGAAAACACCTATTTTTAGCTTGCCGGGACAAATGTCCGGAGAGCTATTGTCATACCCCCGGCTTCGGCGTCGGCGGCGTCGGCGTCAGCAAAACTTTAACTTGGCTTGTGTAATTGAGACCTGAAGAGCTAGGATGTTGATATTTGGTATGTGACTTCCTTGTGATGAGAGCTTTCTTCTGGTANTCTACATCTTGATGTCGCCTGAAGGTCTTCAACTAGAGGTGAACAATATTCACCCCCTCAAGCGAGATCAAGAAGGCCCCTAGCGTGCACTTAAGCGGTATTCTTGACAAAAATTATATCAAGGTCACTCCCTTGCTCCCCACCCGCCATGGAGTGCCAACTTGGGCGATGCTCAGGGTTATCCAGCTGAAAGCACCAGGGTTACAAGAAGAGAATAAAAATGTTGAGCAATATCGATCGCAGCTAAAATATGTCATTGAAGCAACACATGTCGGGAGCGGTCAATGAGAAAAAAAGGTAAAATCGGGCAATGTATGCCTGAAAATATTTGTCATTAAGTAGCCCGATGAAAGACAAAAATAAGGACAAAAACAACATCGATAGACAACACGGGGTGCATCGAAATAGATGTAGGCAAACCTTGCAGTGTAACTTTGGTTGAAAGGGCAAAAATAGTCGTGTGTACAGATTATAACATTTTAGTAAAAACAATGAAAATATTGAAGATCCAAATTGAAAAAATAAATGAAGTAGTAAACGTATGAGAAATTCTCACACGGACAAACACGCCATAACTGTAATATTATAAGAGCATACATCTCAAGCAAGGGGAGACTTTCTACGGACTCCACGCAGACTAGCTTCAGAATGTCTTACGGATTTGAATGAAACTTGTATAGATGAAAGATTTGGAGGGAAGGAAGAGGCATATTGATTTTGGAGTCAGTATGTCAAAGGTCATTTTCACTAAAAGAAACATAAAATTGATTGGGCCACAATTTGGTTTGTGTAGCATAACTACACAGATGAAAACATCAGAATGTGAAAAGACACCTATTGATAATGGGGTCAGTCAGTCATAGGTCAATGTCAAATGTACATAATAAAAATTTAGAATTTGAGCTAGAGCTAGGTTTCAAGGACATAACATCAGAATGTGTAAATGGATTCAAATGACACCTACGTAGATGAAAGCTTCAGAGGTATGGAAGAAAAAATTTGGATTTTGGAGTAAATAGGATAAATATCAAATGCTGCATGAAATTACAAATTCAAAATTTGAGTCAAAAATTGTTTTTTCATAGTATAACTATAGGAATCTGTAATTTATTTATATAACACTTGCATAGATAAAAGCATCAAAGGTATGAAAGACACCTTATGTTTTTTGGGTCAAAGGTCAAGATCACTCATACAATTTGGGCCTGAATTTGGTCTACGGAGCAAAACTTCAGAATGCCTTCATGGACTAGATTAAACTTGCATTGATGAAAATGTAGAGGCAAGGAACACACACAATGTATTTTGGGTCATAAGGTCAGAAGTCAATTAGGTCAGAAGTCAAGGTCACATATACTTACAAAAATGTTATTTATTTGTTTCTACCTTAATGAGTGATACAACAAAAATCTTTTTCATTAGTAAAATTCCATTAGAAAATGTATAATTTAAATGTGAAAATTGTGTGAAAAAATGCTGTTCATTAGTTATTCTTCTTTTATGGTAAAAGCTTTCTAATGTCTACAGCGGATGTGATGGTGCCATTTAAAATGCTGAACTTAAAATCTGAAACTGATTTTACTGGTTAAAGGAAATGAAAATCTCTCTTCAAACAAAAGTAATTAAAAGAGTGATTAACTATTTAAAAGACAAGAAAGTCAATTTGTTGTAAGATGGCCTTGTATTTAACTTAAACATGAAACTTACAATGTTGAATCAATAAGGGACACGTTTAAATCGATTCTCGGCTGCAAATTTTTTACCTACCCATTTAATGAAGCCTTTAATATTTACAGTAAATATTATGCATGCAATGTTTAAAATGATACTGCTATTTTTCAACTTTCTAAAGAATTGCCTTATTGTTTACGCTTTGTGTGAAAAATATACAGTATTTTAACCCAGTTCAGTTTCCATTATTATAATAAGTTTATAAATCAGGTGTCTTGGTTTATTGAAAACTAAATCTGGCCGATAGAAGAAGGGATTGAAATTTGTCCGCTACTAATTGACAGATTGTCAATTTTAAGAGGCTTTGAAAATAAGACTGTGATTAGTGAAAAAGACATGTGTTTATTTCACTCCGATGTTGATATCTTTTTATTACAAACTTAATAATTTGCTGTTCACAGTTTGTAATCACAGATTAGTTGAAAAATGATTTTTATAATAATGAAATATTTGGACCTATCGGATAAATCTGATTTCAATGAGGAAAAAGAATTGAAAGTTTATTAATTATGACTTTACAGTTTTATTAAATATTTCCATATTTGCTCTACATTTTGAAGTGGAGTGCAATTAATTCACATGAAAGCATATTTTGTAATTAAAGTCAAATATTCTATGGAATGTGGAAATACAAAATCAGATAAATTTGTTGTGAAAGCCAAAATTAATTTACTTCAAAACTGGAATTTGTATTTGGTGTATTAAATCGGAAATATGTACAAATATATATCAACTAAACTTTGCAATGATGTTATTATGTTGGACTTAGTTGGATAAAAGTGACAAAAAGGTGTAAAAATGTGGCATTACAGGAATTATAGAGAGAAAGTGAAAAACTATCGCAATGGAAGAAAGTAAGTCTAAATATGAAACAAAAATAAAGATCTTGTTAATTTTTATTGTAAGTCTCCCATTCTTTGATTATCCTTCACTGTAGGATCCATTTTTTGAACAAAAAATTGTTGATATATAAATTTCATAGCCACATAAATAGTCCACAGTTAAATGAATTCAAATGTTTTTATTATCCCCTCGCCCAACGAAGTTGAGGAGGGGATATAGCATTTAGCTGGTTCGTCTGTTTGTCTGTTTGTCCGTCTGGTCAAACTTAAGAACATATATCTTTTGAATAACAAGTCATGGGCGGACAAGGTTTTGTCCATTGATGCATCTTGAAAAGTACTTGAGGTTTATTTATAGAATAGGTGGATTTGACCTTCATTTCATGCATGAGTGACTTAGGTCAAAGTTTTTGTAAGAGTCCAGATCTTGAATACTACAACTTGTAGCGGAATAATAATTTGTATGTAGATGCATCTTGTAAAGTTACAAAGCTTAAAAAAAGGTCACTTTGACCTGCATTTCATGCATGAGTGAATTTGGTTAAAGTTTGTGTTACAGTCTTGATCTTAGATATTACAACTTATAGAAGATTAATCTTTGATCAGTAGATGCATAATTATGTTATGGGTATGAGGCTCCTGCTTGAAATAAGTTCACTACATTTCTTGCATGACTGGCTTAGATTTAAGTAAGAAGCCAGATCTTAAATGGTACAACTTTGTGGAATGCTTATAATACTAGACCAAACATTCAACAGCCAGGTGAGGGGATTAGCTGTTGTTTCCGACTGCCCTTCTCTTGTTTTCTGCTTTGAAATTAAAAGAATGTGAGGTCAAGGTCATCAAGGAAGGTCAAAAGTCAAATTAAAATAACTTACTTTCATAGGTATGAAAAAGAAAGTAAATGGGGTAAATGTCAAGGAGACAACATCCCATATCCAGGTTAAAACGACCCAAAACAAAGCATCTAGGGGTCACCATACGGTCTTCAACACAGTGAGGAACCTCACACCATATAGCAAGCCCTAAATGACCCCAAAAAAGTAAAAAAGTGAATAAATCAATGGAAACAAACCACATCCAATAACCCAAATATCAAGAAACTAAAATTTTATAAGAAGACAAGGACAAGCCAATGACCAACATATTCCTGACTTGGGACAGTGTTCATTTTGTCCCCACATGTATGTAAATTTATATACAACAGTCCTTGAATTTGGTCTTGTTACTTAAATGTGTATAAATATTTGCACTTCAACACTATTAAATACTATAAAATTAGGAAATTTAAATTGTGATTGTTTTCCAATTGGTTTGAAATATTGATGTCCCTGAAAAATTTTTGCCAATCGTTGAAGGTATCAAATTTGTTATTCGATAGTTTATATTAGGAAAAAGTTATTGTTTTAATCAATATTGCCAGAAATTTCTGTTTCTTGCCTTCAAACATGTCAAAGGAAAGTTTGGAAGTAAAATGGAAAAGATTGACCTAACATCAGTTTTCAAGGGATTATTTTTCTGTCAGTATTAACAAAAAAGCAAAAAAAATCAAGATAGAAGGCCAGTATGTTTGTATTATTTTTTCATATCTGTAGTTGCATTATTAAACACCCAAGCAGGGTAATTAAAGAATTGTAAAAGGAAAAGGAAGATTCTCCTATTGTAAAAATTCCACATTTTATGCTGTGTACCTAAGATGCCTTCGTTTTAGAAAACTAGTCGTGTTCACACCATCATGTTGCATTGAAGGTCACACTTAATTGAAATGACTTTCCTGACGGAGGAGTTAATCTTTTTTAGCTAACCTGGTTGTAGCCAGGGTGAGCCTTTGACATCATTCTGTGTCCACTTCTCATCCAGATCTTTTTTCATTCAAAGATCATGTCTGCTGAACTAGTTGGCAAAACCTGACTACAATGGTCATTAGTGAAAGCTAGTTTTACAGTAACCCAAAGGGAAGATATATTTAGAAATCTTGCCTTCTAAACCTGTTACTACTCTGTATTTCATGTATGATCAAAACAAATCTGCAAATGAAGCAGAACTTGATCCCTTTTAAGATAAAAATGATTGTTACTTTTTGATACTCTTAGCACCAGGTGGGAGATACAGGCTCTTGAGTGCCTCTTGTTTCACTTACATGGGAAACTCTCAGGGAAAATTGGTAATATCCACTTCTTAACTAGCTAATTTCTACCCAGGTTATACAAAATACATTACAATTTGATGAGGTACTTTGTTTTCTGGTTTTGTTTTTGGTTATTAGACAAACCATGGGGATGGAATGTTGAATATCGACAATAAGTTTCACCAAATTGTATCTAAACAATTTCCCATTGTACTTATCTCTTTTTAATAGTTTTGTTTGGCAATTTTCTTGTGAATAATAAATAAGGCAGATAAATGTACATAGTTAATAATTTAATTCATCACTTTTTCTATTTCTTTTAAATGATAGTTTTACATCCAAAATGGAAAACTATATATTTTTAATGCATAGTTTATATTATTTATGGTATTTTAATACTTGGTTATACCTCTCTGTGATATTTTGAAAAATTATCTCTAAAATATAAATGCAATTGTTATCGTGGATTTTTCATTCTTTTTGATTGAAAAAAAGTTCAACGGTGCTCAACTGAGCAAACTTAAAGATTAAATGAAACATACATTGTAAATCCTTGTAAGTGTAAATATTGGTCTTGAAACTCCACTTTGAACTTTGTAAACTAGTATATTGAAAAATAAGTAAAATTTATACAAGACCCCAGTTTGACCCAAAACCTATTAATGCCACGTAGTGCATTCTGGTTTTGAAAACCGTTTAAATTGAAATATTCAAACGTGCAGTTTAAAGCCATGATAAGATTTAATTTTGACTTTTGTAATACAGTTTCATAAATTGTCATACTATATTATATGATTTTTCCATATTTGTGTATACTACCTTTAAAACAAGGTCAAAAGTAAATATATATTCTCTTATCTCCTTATTTTATGTATTTAAGTGATCTAAAATTTTGGGGGAATTTTATCTGAAGAAAATCTAGATGTGAAGAAAATATTACTAGTGTAGTCATAAATATACAAGAAGTTAATTAAATCTTGATATATTTCTTTTTAATTTTTTTTCGAATTATTTAAATGGAAAAATGTAAAAAGATATCTTCTATAGAATTGTGCAACGGATTAGATGAAATATTACTGTATTTCAAGACAAGTTTGAGACTTACTACGCAGTCCTGCTTTGACTAATAAAGGTGGAACACTTTCTTCTTAAATTACAAAACAAAACCAGGTTCTTCTCATTGAAAATTTAAAAAAAGATAATTACCTAAACAAGAGCAACACTTTGATGTTGATGTAAACTGAATATCTGCCACTAACTTCACACTCAGCTCTTCCATTGAATAGCAGTTCACTTCCTGAATGGTATTTAAAAAAGTAAACTGTCATTCTGAGCAGTTGTTATTTAGTAATAACTAACAAGTAAAAAGGTATTACCAAGTACCAGTTCACACAATTATACATTATTAGAAATCAGTTTACACTAATAAACACTATCTGAGTACTAGTTTACACTAATATACATTATCCAAAAGCAGTTTACACTAATTTACATTATCTGAGTATTATTTCACACTGATGTATTATCTGAGTACAAGATCATGCTATTATACATTATGTGGGCACTAGTTCACACTTTCTATTCCTGATCTGAGTACCAGTTCACATTGTCATTCCCATTATCTGAGTACTTGCTCACACTTTTATTCATTATTGTAGAACCAATTCACACTTTTTATTCATTATCTGAGCACCAGTTCACACAATTATTCATTATCTGAGTACCAGTTCACACTTTTATTCATTATCTGAGTACCTGTTCACACTATTATTCATTATGTGAGTACCAGTTCACACTACTATACATTATCTTAGTACCAGTTCACACTACTATACATTATCTTAGTGCCAGTACACACTACTATACATTATCTTAGTGCCAGTTCACACTACTATACATTATCTTGGTGTCAGTTTATTCTATTATGCATCATCTTGGCACAAGTTCACATTTCTACAGTATCTTTATTACTATTTTACGTTATTTGAATACCATTATATCTGATTACCAGTTCACAGTATTTTTAAAAACAAAATAAGTGTTGCGAGGTGGTTATAAAATGTAAAAATACTATAGTCAAGAGAGTGGTTAACCACCTAAATTGGGCACAGTCAAAATTAAAACAAATATAAAAAAAATATAAAAACATCCTCTTGAAGAATTTCAAATTCATTGTCCTTGCAGACACTGAAATGGCTGAGATCTTTGAATCCACACCTATTTCAGCATTTCGAAAAGGTAAAAGTTTGAGGCAACATTTAGTCAGCAGCTCGTTTAAATCCAAGAGAAACGTCTCTAAAGCTGACCACAGGGGAACTAGAAAGTGCAATAGGTCCAGATGTAATACATGTCCCTTTACATGGGAAACTACTGAAGTACGGGGGCCCAATAACGTGTTCACCATCCAAAACGGATTCACCTGCATTACCGAGAATGTAATCTATGCGATTCAGTGCATTAGCTGTGGTAAACTATATGTTGGCGAAACGTGTCACCGACTGGGTGACCGTTTTGCGGAACATCTGCGCTCCGTTAGAAACAACAGTGACTGCCCAGTCGGTAACCACTTCCGACTCGCAAATCACAGCATCTCGGATATGCCGATGACTGTCCTTATGAAAACCGACGGAACCATGAAACACAGACAGGAACTCGAACTGAGAGCCATCTATCTCCTTGGAACTTTCAGACCTCGAGGTTTGAACATAAAGGAACTTTCGTACCAGTAATGTATAGCTCTACATCAGTTTGTCATATCACCTTATCTTCATATTTGTTTTAATTATGAAGTTTTTCCCATTCTGTCTTTCAAACTCTTGTCTTTCATACTCATTTTTCACTAAATTTTTTGTTTCACGACCCCATTATTTCAATCGTCTTTTTGTGAATGTGTTCAAGATTGGCTAGTTTTATCAAATGTCTCGGCTCACTGCACACCTATCCAATATAGGTTTTTAGTTTCTCCATTTCTTCCAGCGTGTTTACACGTGTTTTATTATTTTTACTTTACCCTTGAAAAAGACATTACATGTCAAAATATTGGGCTGTTTTACCCCTTTTTATCTTTCAATTCAGATGTCTTTTTATATTTGTTTTAATTTTGACTGTGCCCAATTTAGGTGGTTAACCACTCTCTTGACTATTGTATTTTTACACAGTATTTTTTCATTATCTGAGTACTAGTTGACACTATTCTACATAGGGTTCACATTAGAATGGAAACAACAATACTATATTTTAAGGTTTTTTTGTTTTTTTTTTATCTCAGATCATACTATTGCAAATGTCCCTTTTTCCAGCTTAGTTGAGTATAATCCATGATTTTCTCCACAACATTAAGTACATTTTGGTTATCTCATAAAACTGAAAAGTGAATAATATACAGGGAACGTTCTATCAACATTGGCTTTTGGTCATATTTTGCACCTAGACAGTAGTCATAAGAACCATTTTGAATAACAGACTGCCTTACATGTTTCTTACAACATACACATTGTTTTTTTTTCAGTTTTGAAGACATTGCTTGCCTTGGAGAATCCACTAGTCTGTCAGAAATATCTCTGGATGGAAATCCTATTGCTCAAGAACAATACTATAAACAGATAGTATTGAGACACATGCAACAGCTTAAACAGCTGGATATGAAACGTGTAACAGTAAGTACATGTTACCAGAATATTTCAAAAATTGCTGTAATTTACTGCTACAAATTTATAGGTACTGTAGGTATGATTGAATATTTGTCATGGGGTCACATGTTAGAGTCTTGATCTTGACTTTACAAATTATGCCATGTAGTCAGCAAAATTTGGTAAATAATTTATTGATATCTTGGCCTGTAAAATGAAAGACCAACAAGTCTCATTGTGTTACTTAGTGGGAATTTTGTGTTATGATTTTTTGAAAGCTTATAATCATCACCATATACAGCAATTTGACACCGGTGGCTTCAAGATGATAAATTTTATTTTTGCTCTTTCAAAACCAAAGATTTACCGGTAGGTTAGAAATACAAATATGGGTAAAATGATAAATTGTCAAGATTACAGGCAAACACTTTTATGACTTAAATACAACAATCACTTAGAGTAAGGGTATGTATCTCTGCCTATAAAAGTACACTTCGATCCTGGTAGGTGTTCTCAGTTAGTTTTTTTTCTTCTTTTTTTGTCTGGCAAAGTTTAAAGTTACAAATGTCCATAACGTTTCATGGCAAGTGATCAGATCTGGAAAGCAACAGTTTTTATAGTGTATATCCCCATGAATCTTATAGAAATTTATGCTAAAAGGAATCATAATGAGTCTTAGACATAAATAATGAAGTTCTAATATGAATTTGCATTTTACATGTGATAAATTCACCCAGTTTATAACTGCTGTTTCTTACCCCTTGATCCACAAATGAAAAATTTGCAGCCATAAATTTCCAACAAATCACAGCCTACCCCCAACCCCATCAATCATTTGTTTGATATACACCCCTGGCAAGATCTTTTCATCGATAAGTAATTAGCAATTTTGTGTAAGATGTTCTCTACGTTTCGATTTTATGCATTTATTTTGTCTACAGGATCTTACTGGATCACTGACATCTGGTCGTAAGTTTCAGAATCCATTGTACCAATTAATGTCGAATCCATCATTCAGGTCAGGATTAGTTAGCTCTGGAACTATAATTCCTGCTCCTAAGGATAATCAAACAAGCTCAGCCAATAAAGAAAGTTCCCAGACTGACACATCTAAGAAAACTCCTCCAACTTCTGTAGGTGGATCTGTAACGAAACCCAAACTTTCAAGCAGACATTTTACCGACGCATTGCAGACCACACAATTAACAGCTTCATCAGGGGACATAAGTAGCATACAATTTGATGATAACCAAAGTGGGAGAAGGAAAAATATTCCTGGAAAGCCGAGGTTTTTGAATGTAAAATCTACAAATTGGGCTATAAATACCACTGTTTCATCAAAGGCCAATTCAGTGTCAAATTCTGTCGTACAGGCAGCCCAGCAGAGACAGGCATTAGCATCAAATAAAACAGGCATGGCGACTAAACCTGTGTCTGCCTATGCTTTATATAGATCATACAGTTCATCTGATCCATTTACGAAACCTAAATTGTCTATGACTAATCATGCTTTGAATTTGAAGGACCCCCTTAGTGCCTCGCCAATGTTTACACTATCGCCTGTGGAAAATGGGGAAGAAAGAAGTAAACAATTTGGATCAGAGCCTTCTGTAAATCTGTCATCAAATTCTACATTTGTTGATCAGTCGTCTATTTCTACATCTGTTGATACATCGTCAGTTTCGACATTTGTTGATGGGTCATCCATTTCCACATCTATTGATCAGTCTTCAGTTTCTACATCAAGACCAACATCAGAATATTCACAAAACCCTGATCAAGCAACAGCCACAGAAAATAAATCAAGACCAGGGTCAGAATATAGAGAAGTCAGCGAAAAATCATTGTCAGACAGTATTGTACAGGGAAAGAATGTATTCGAAAAATTACCTAATACATCAGAAACTGAATCTAACAGTGAACAGGATGAGGTCACAAAAGTGGAAAGAACTATTGAAAAAAGTATTCTGGATATTGATATAAACTTAAAGAAGACAGAGATGCGAAAAGCTTACTGGAAAATTATTGATAACAAAATTGTGAAAGTCACTGGTAATTTTTCTGATGACAAAACGGGAAATTTTGTCAAACCTTGTGATTTAATAAAGGAGGAAACACCTGATATTAACAAAGTTGTTGATTCTGTGAATCCAGAGAAAGTCCTAGAACCTGCAGATGAATCGGAAAAAGATGAGAAAAATCCAGATAATACAAGTATGATTTCTGAAAATGTACCAGAAGTCAGTCGTATGTCCAAAGGCAAATATGATATTTCTATTACAAGAAATTTCTACCAACAAAGTAATGGTGTAGATCAGGTTACTATGATCATTCCAAAACATGATAATGGTGATGATGAAAAGACAAATGATGAAGCAAAAACAAATGACTCTGAAACTCAGCCAGAGTCAAGTTGCCAGTTTCCTGTTGTCAAAATGACTCCGTTGAAATTAATTGATGACGAGAAAGATACATCTTCTGTTAAGTCAAAGTTAAATACTTCAGAATCACTTCCAAACTTGTGTAAAGTGCATGATCAAGAAAAACAGAGAAGTTTTCAGGAAAAGGGTTCTACTGACCTTCAACAGTCTGTTAGCAAATCACAAGAAATTCCAGCAAAATTGATTAAGGAACGTCCACTCTTTAGTCTTTCCGAACCGTCAGAAAAACTTACAATATTTAAAGAACCACCATTACCAATACAAACCAAACTTAGTATGGACACTATACCAGAGACCGAGGCAGCTAATATTGAAAATTTGAATCATTTCAATAAAGAAAAGAAGTCCAGAACTGGGTTGAAAAAATCAGTATCAGCCCAATCTTTCTTCTCTGAGGAAAATCATTCAGTAAGTGCTCCTCCAACTTACAGGGGTACAAGTCCATCATCACCTCAGACTAAAAGTACATCTCCTACCACACCAATAACTCCCACTGGAAGTACTTCAAAGCCAACAACACCTGTACAACCGAATCGTAAAAATTCTGGGACAACCATGGGCCAGTCTGTTGTGAAACAATCATTTAAGACCACACCTTTAATGTTAACATGTTCAGCTGTCTTTCCTATAGTCGTAGCACCTGCACGGGTAATCTATATGCATGTGTGTGTAGCATGAAATACACTCACTTATCATATTTTCTTTCAATTTCATAAAAAGTAACACACAAAATTAATAACATTTCTTGGCATACAAAATTCAGATATTACATCCATGTCTTATTACAAGTAAATGTAGTGTGGTCCGTATTTATTGTAGCATATGTATTTTTTATGGGATCTTGTATTCATCTGCATTTTACCGCCATGAAAAAACATTGCATTGGATCTCATTGTATACATTTTCTTTTAGTCGTTGCTTCAACCATAAACTTAATTTTTGACACTTCACATAGAATATTCTTGAAACAGATGTTAAACTTGGAGAGTCAAAAATTCAATTTTCAAGTAAATTAAACCAAATTATAAATTAAAACCATTTCTTATAATTTAATGCTGTTAAAAAGCTCAAAACCAGAATTGTTTTGGAGAATTTCCATGATGACATGACATAAATAACATTTAAACCTGAATTCATACATTCAATATTTGATTATAATACTGTGAAGGTTAATGCGTTTATATCTCCAGATAAAAGGACTTAATTTCTTAGGCAACCAAATACTTTCACAGTAATTCAAAAATTCCTCAGACATTGAATATTAAGTATAAAACTAAATTACCCCTCGCCAATTTTAATATTGTATCAATCTATTTTACATTTAAATTATATATAATTTTCTATATGCCAGTAGAAGGAATTGTTCAGTTTCCGCAAAATTGAATTTATTTTCAGATTTACTGATTTTGAATCGAAATTACAGGATATTGCATAAAATTAAGATAATTTAATCATTTAATTAATATTTAGAATCTCTTAATGCCTGGAAGCTTTATTGATTGCCGTAACTTAACATGCATGCATGTATATCATCCCTGCATGTGACATTCATATCATATGACTGACTGCATGCCTCACTCATTTTCAATGAATTATACTTCAAATATTTATTATGGTGAATTTGATATTGTGTGTTCAATAAAATAAGTAACAAGATTGAATTAAAGTTGTTCCTAAACCAATAAATATAATCCTAACTCTGAATTGATTAAGATTTATCATAGCTCCTCTCCCAATACACAAACATACAAAATGCTTGATATAAATTACCAAAAACATTCCA
The DNA here is from genome assembly GCA_002080025.1 of Modiolus philippinarum. Lineage (NCBI taxonomy): Eukaryota > Metazoa > Mollusca > Bivalvia > Mytilida > Modiolidae > Modiolus > Modiolus philippinarum. Next base: position 25,381 of record MJUU01071854.1, read on the forward strand.
GGAAAAAAAACATACTACAGTTGAACTTCAACGGTTCGAACAGCCATGGGACCAATAAAAACGTACATTTCGAAATAGAGGCGTGTTTGAGCTAATGAGATAACTTGAAGAAATGGACCAGAAAATGGGTTCGATACATTCCATGGTGTTCCAGCTATTGTAGTTCGATCCTTAGAAGTTCTTTAGTTTACAGAAATACCGAAACTGTTCAGAAAGAAAAATACAGATTTGAATGTTACGGGCTCAAAAACAAAAGGGATAATAGTGTTAAATAACATGAAAATGAACCTTGTGATGAATACCGGCTTTTGATTGGTTGGTTGCCTGTTATGCACCTGTAAGGTTGTTAAGAAAATGTTGCTAAGCGCCAACACTAGTGAATTCCTTTGTGTAAAGTAAAATTTTCTGTGACATTATTAAAAACATTAATAACCTTAAAAAATTACTAAACCCAAATTAAATTGCCTAAAAACAGCAAAGTCTGTGATTCTAAACCTGGAAATTGGTGCATTTTATGCATAAATATGGTACTTGTAATAATGTGCAACACAGATGATGTTGAATTTTTGTATAGATTTACGTCCACTGATAGGCTTTTTCTGTGCAATAAAAGGCCATGCCAGAGGTAAATCTGTACCCTTAAGCATTGAGAGATAGTACCACCCTTCAGCACCACTATACAGCCTTTGGCTACGCCTCAGGCTGCACAGAGGTGCTTCAGGGTGGTACAATCTCAATGCTTACAGGTAAGAATGTACATAGCTGATAGTATCATCAGGTGCTGCTGAAGGCATACACCCACTATACTACAGAAGCAGTATCCAGTCAAATTTGTTATGTGTCAGTAGATAATCATGCTGTTTATGAATGAGTTTCATGTATAGAATTAATTTCTGAATTTCCCCTGTAATCAATCTTGCAGACTAAACAAACTAGAAAGAATGGTTCTCTGATAATCTTCAGCAAAACTTTTCTTTCTTTAAATTCGATGTTGTGCAGTTGATTTTATAGCGATTAAAGGATGTTTGTTTTCTGTCTTCTTTTGGACTTCTCTGGTTTTATCCATTTCAAAACATAAGTTTTTTACCAGTGACCCCCCCATTTTCCCCATTATTTCATTATGTACATTTTTTAGAGCACACAGACAAAATTTTATTCAACTGGAGTTATTTTGTCACATCCATTTTAATGAGTAGATGTTTTTAT
>MJUU01071854.1:34391-53589 GCA_002080025.1 Modiolus philippinarum
TACTTAAAACTAAGTTATGAGTGCAGTATTCTTATTTAAGCATACATTTAACATGAGAAAGTCAGATGGTAGTTGTGTAATAAAGTATTTAAAATTGAAAGCTTTCTATTTGATGAAAAATATTGTGAGCTTATTTGGCAAATAACCTCCAATTTCTAATTTTCTGATAAAATGGATTAATCCATGTGTTTATTTCAAAATTTTATGTGAAATTGTTTTAGCTCATCTGATCCAAACGGTAAATGTCATCTGTTCCCATCACTTTTCATTCTTGGTCCATAGGTCCATGTGTCTGTTAGCTTTTGAATTATCATTATCTCCTCTGAAACTACTGTGGCAAATTCAACTAAACTTTAAAGCAATGATGTATAGAAAGTTCTGTACAGAGAGTGCTCGTTTGTTATGATCAGATAAAAAAATGATGAAATACTAGTTGAAATATGCTTGAATTGATTTTTGTTGCACAAATCTTTAAAAAAAGATAAGAATAGGAGTTTATTTTATTAGTGGAACACAATTAAGACATCTGAACCAAGGTGTTTGAAATTCCTGTCAAGTTTTTGAAATTTGGAAAAGCTATCAGTTTAACTCAACTTTAGATAAGTTTATTGTCATGACATATGCAATGCACTTCATATAATGGTATGAGAAAATAACAATATCAAAAATAAATATTATTTTTGCTATCAAAAATAAATATTATTTTTGCAAGTTTTATTTTAGTATGAAGTATCAAGTTAGTTTGCTGTACTAATATTATTTGGTCAGTTCTCTCAGATCAATCTGAAATATTGCTTAGTTGGTGTAAAACACCATTAAATCAATAAATACTGAATTGCGATTAGATTATGCTATTGCATCCTTCTTAAGCACATAATGAAGTACCTTAGACTGCTGAATACACAACTAGATAAAAATCTACCCACAGTTGTAGTTTTCTTGTACACTTTGTAGAGACTATTTGTAATCAAAATGTAAAAGATTATGGAAATTGTGAATTTCACTTACATTACTTATGCAAAATAATGTAATTGAATCATAAAAATATATGTGACATTCTGCATTGTAAAGTTATACATGAACCACCATCATATTCCATGATAACATTTACGTGATTTGTGTATTATCTCCCCTGAATCTTTTGGATATGCCCTTAACTCAGCTGTCAGTCAACTCCTTTTATAACAACTCACAAAATATGAATAATTAATTACATATGTTGCTGTTATTATTTAGGTTGAGAGTAATCCAATTAGAGCAGTGGTAAGACAAAAATGCTAAATGAATGTCAAGCTATTTATGGAAAAAATATTACAGCTCTTTTGATTTAAAATGAAATTAATTAGAGCTTACATTTATATAAAATCATTATGTTTCATTTGTGTGTTTATGTATATCCAAATGTATACTATTTATGCTGTTTAACAAGTAACTTTAATATTACCACATGTTGAGGTAGGTTCACCAAAACTCAAAAACACCCCCCTTATCAACAATATGTCAAAAGGTTCCCCAAGTCCCCTTCAAACCAAAAAATACTACCACATTTATCTCATCTATAGAATTAAATTTTACAATTTTTTATGCCCCCCACGACGATAAGTCGGGGGCATATTGTTTTACCCCTGTCCGTCCTCCGTCCGTCCATCCGTCTTCCGTTCGTCTGTCCGTCCGTCCGAGGGGGATACATGGTTTGTCCGCGCAACTCCTCCTACAGTTTTTATGCTAGAAAGTTTTTATTTTGCAGATCATTTGTACATATATTGAAGATGTGCATGTGATAAGGATTTTGATTTTGGTGCATTTTTGTACATAAATATACATTGTTGAACTTAGTCATTTTTGGTGATTTTTCATAGAGGGTACATAGTTTGTCCGCGCAACTCCTCCTACAGTTTTAATGCTAGGAAGTTTTTATTTTGCAGATCATTTGTACCTATATTGAAGATGTGCATGTGGTAAGGATTTTGATTTTGGTTAATTTTTGTGAAAATTATACATTGTTGAACTTAGTCATTTTTCGGTGATTTTGTAATAGTGGGTACATAGTTTGTCCACGCAACTCCTCCTACAGTTTTGAAGCTAGGAAGTTTTTATATTGCAGATAATTTGTACTTATAATGAAGATTTGTATGTGCAAAGGATTTTGATTTTGATGCATTTTTGGAAAAAAATATACATTGTTGAACTTAGTCATTTTTTGGGTGAATTATTAATAGAGGGTACACAGATTGTCCTCACAAGTCCTACAGTTTTGGTGCTAGGAAGCTTTTATTTACAGTTCATTTGTACCTATATTTAAGATGTGCATGTGGTATGTATTTTGATTTTTGTTCTCTTTTTTTCAAAAATATACATTGTTAAACTTTCTAATTTTTTTGGTGACTTAGTAAAAGCTGGTACATAGTTTATCTGTGCAACTCCTAGAGTAACATGTGTTTAGCGGGGGCATCATATGTGTCTTACAGACACAAATATCATTACTAAAAAATCACAATTTGATTCAACCTTGCACGGGGGCATGTCATCCTCTAGTTTCAAAAATGTTCTTTATAGCTGTATGCTATTTGATCGTTAAAAAATGGTTATTTTTCTTTTTATACAGTAATATGAAAAAACCCAAAAACTATTTGGTTTGTTGTTTTAGCCTATAATCGTATTTCAAACATGTTTTGACATATTAGAAATAGACATTACAAAAATGCAAGTGAAATTTGATTATGCAAAATCTTCACCAAACAAAAAAGTTAGTAGGAGGTTTAAACCCTAAAAACATAATGTAAAACAAAAATTGTCAACCAGTGAGAAACCTCGGTCTGTTATCTCCCTGTACCAAGTTAGTTTTGTATGGTTCAAAGTGGAGATAATTTTAATTACCATATCAATAGCCTCTTTTGATATTTAAATAAAAATTATCTCCTCTTTGACTGTTTATAACTATTTGGTACAGGGAGATAACTGACCGAGGTTTCTCATTGAGATGACCTTCTTTGAAGACCAGTGAAAGAGGTTAACACCCAGCTACATGTTGTTTAACAAAAATGTGTGTCTCCTCTAATAATAACCTTACATTACATTTACATTTTGCATAGTCCAAAGAAAAATGATGCTACTCTCTTTAAACTTTTATAATGTTGCCCCCTATTGACAGTAGAACTTAATGATAAACAATGACTTGAATGGATAAGTTTTATATTTCTCTCTCTTCGGACAAGGGAATCCATTGTTTTTCGTGGTGCAAGATTTTTCTGTCTCACAAAGGGGGGGGGGGGTGTAAGACAAGCTACACACATTAATTCCTGCCAATATTTTCTCAACAATACACGCGTCTTAGTCTACATGAATCGGAAAGAATAAAATTTAATACAATTAAACTGAATATTGACAAATTTTGAACTAAAACACACCATAAATGCTTAAATCTTTGAATTTGAAATAACCCTGGACTCTGATGCGTGCTCCATGCATTATGACGTTGGGAAAAAGGAAGTTATTCACCTATGTCAACAATGGCTTTTCGATGGTTGAATTGTTCTATTTTTTGGATGCTGAGTGGGAGAAAATACACGAAGCAAGCTTCGTCTGAGTACTTGAAATCTTACCTTTGGGTGTCTGGGATTATTCTGTCTGGCACACTCCCTGGTGTTAGATTCATATATTCTTGCATAAACTACACTGTAATGAAATTGAAAAATTACAATAAGTATGTTACATACATGCGTTAGTTTAACAAAAACTAGCTACCCCGGTAACTTAACTTAAAAACAACTCAAGTTGAATATTAAAAGTAAAGAAGAATTTGTTATGGACTTTTTTTCCAGTAGTTTTGGATTAAAAAAATCTAACCCCAGTGAAAGTATCTCAGACACCCAAGAGTAAGATTTTGTTTCACCTGCGATGAAAGCGAGACATAGCAATCATAGAATCCGTTGTTGGTGTCGGCGTCATCTGTGTCATCTGTGTCCTTAACATTTGGTTAACTTTTTTCGACTTCAATAACTTTGTTAATGAAATTTGGCACAATATTCAGTACAACCTCATTATTGTATCACAAGTTTATTTTTTGAAAAAATTATTCCCATTTTTCCATATTTTTGGATAAGTTGGACTTAGTTTTTTCAATGATTTTTATGCCCCTGTCATAAGGTGACGGGGGCATTAAGTTTTACCCTTGTCCGTATGTCTGTTTGTACATCCATCCCTTTGTATGTCAGAAAATTTTCGTCAAGGATTTTTCGGCTTGTGTATGTGGTAATGATTTGATATTTGGTCTGAAGTTTTAGTATGATTAGTTGTACAGTGACTCCCCTTTTCAAGTCTGTAACTGAGACTCATCTACTTCATGTTTGACGACAACTTTGATTTTTCCCATTATAGCCATATATTGAATTTTTTTGTCAAGGATTTCTCAGCTTGTGTATGTAGTAATGATTTGATATTTGATCTTGACCTTGTCCTAAGGGCAATTTTTAAAAAACTTCAACCTTGCCTCTAGAAGTTGGTTTTTTAGTTATAGGGTGTTTATATTTTGTTTGTGACTTCCCTGTGGTGAGAACCTTCTGGTAGTACCATAGTTGTAGACATTTTGACCTTGACATTGTCCTGGGGCAGTTTTTAAAAAAAAACTTGAGCCCTGTTTATACAAGTAATTCTTTTAGTGATAGGGAGTTCCTGTTTGACATGTGGCTTTCTTTTATCGTAATTAAAGTATTTATCATGAAAATGTATAACCTTCAAATAAATTGTGCGTTGCGGTTACTGTAATTCCCAGCGAGCTATGTTGTCTTCTGACAACTCTTGTTTTTCATATTAATCACTCATGAATGAAGGTTAATTTTTAATTGATTCTCATTGGCAAATTCCGAAATCTTTTTCACCTTCCATGAAATCTCAGTGTTAACGATATCAGCTAATTGAAATCTTGCTAAAAATGTATCTGACAAAAGCGAAAAAATGTCCATATTCGGTTTTTGTGGACCACTGAAAGTTGCTATGTACAGGATTTCAGAGGCATGAGGACAGTTTTTACAGTTCTGTAGTGTTAGACAGGTTGTCGCTATAGAGAGGTAATCAACGTAGGAATTTTCTCCGGATAAATGAAAAAGGTCGCTATGAGCAGTTTGTCATTATAGACAAGGGGTCACTAGCACAGGTTCGACTGTATCTGTATATTTCTTACTTTTTCAAGTTTTGTTGAAATGATGTCAATGATTAGTCTTTTTGGATATATAAGTAAACCTAGATATTGTGTTGGAGGATGGGCCAGTCCTTTCACTTTACATTTTAGATTACAATTCAAGGGTAAATTTTCCTTCCCATGGCCATGGCTTTTACCCATATCTGCATGTGAGCATATGTTTTAAAGATGTTCTAGTTTGGATACAGCTGAGAAGTTAGTGTTAAACAGTAGCCAACCAATCAATTAGTGATTGAATATCCTATATGGACTCCTTGTGATAATACAAGATTAATCCTACATATTGATGATCTCTAAATGAATCCCAAAATTATTCACAAACCATAAATAAACATTAATTATTATTATGTAAATGAACATATTTATTAATGTATCTTTAAATTTGAAATGTAAAAGCCAGTATTATATCATAATAAGGAGAATCTATATTCCAAACATGAATTAGAAGAATTACTAATTTCTGTGTGCTGGGTTGTAGCATTATAACTTGATTATTGTAGAGCCTCTATAGACATATATTTGAATGAAAGAAAAATCTAATTTTGTTGCTAACTTAAGCATGTTTTTGTATGCAACAGTAAGCAATAGTAAAGCAAATCCTTTAAGTATATTTACACAGATAGTATTTTTATTGAAAGGGATATTATTACACCTATTGAGTGAACATGTACTTCTAATTTTGACCCATCTTCAAGTTTCCATTTCATTTGTTTCTCAGTGCATTGGTAATCAACGACCAATAAGAATAAAAAGGCCACTGGTCCGTAATCCCTAATTGAAGTTTGTGAAATTTTTTTCCAATTATGATTTGTATGATTTCGTACAAAAGGAAAATTGTGTAAATTATTCATTCAGTAAATATCAGTAATATGCATTCGGTTTATAACGTATTGTTTGTTTGCATGAAATAAACATTTGTTATGATGATTGTCGTAAATTTCCCAGCTGATATGGAGATTATTTGTTTCAAGTGAAGGAAATATCAACTGTTTTAATTTATGGTAAATAAACTCTGAATGAAATATGTCTAGGATATTTTTATAAAATGGAACTGTTTTTGTCCCGTCATCGTGTGTGTTTCACGTTGAGCATGCACTGGAGTACCAAAGTACTAAAGGATTGAAAAAGTTTTATCATTAAAACTTGAAAAATGACGTCCGAGGTGATTTTATTGAACAGAATTGCAGTAAGTAATGGATTTCTTACAACAGCTTGAAAATAGTAATTTGAGATTTGTTTTGGGTAACACTATATGGTTATCATGTTTTTTTTGGCTATTATTTGAAAGTTTCTCTTTGAATATACCTGGGGCTTTTAATACTTTTTGCCACATAGGGGAACGTCAAGGTATTGAACTCTACAGGATCTTCCAAATCCATTGATAATATTTTTAATTGCATAGAAAAATTGGTATTCTGATATTATGAAAGTCTATTATTGTCTGTACATTTTGTTCAGAGAAGGTTTATTTCTATACATTGCACCTTCATTTATATTTGTCAGCTTTGGGACCAGGGGAAATTTTGGAGTGTGGCAATATATCAAGGAAATAGATTACTTAGAAGCTACGGGACTTTTTGAAAAATGGACTAGAAAATGGGCAATTTAATTTACAACTGCCCTCAAAAAAGGGGCAGTAAAATGAAGGAGCACATGTTAAAGCTACCAAATATAGTATTGTATAGATATTTTTTGTTTGTTTGTACTTTAGAAGAGACAGTAACATATACTTCTAGATAGTACCAATGACATTCGCTTAATGCCATCTTTTAGATTTAATGCAGATAAGTGTGAACACTGGCATATAAAGAAAATATTGATACCTGCTCAATCTGCATGTATAAGATGAAATAAATATTTCTTGGATTTGTCAATGTTTAAGTACAATATTTGTTATTTTAAACACATCTTAGTTGTGTGGAGACTAGTCTTAAATTGCTGTGGAATCTTAAATTTTGCAGATTTCAAAATAGCTTTACTGTGTTTCAAAACTGTACTTTTTGTGTAATTTGAATGGCCTTTTTAAACATAATATTCTGCATAATAAATAATGTAAACTGTTTTAATGGATTTTTCCTATAACTCTGTTGTTATGAAAGAATATAGATTAACAAAGCTGCTGGAGAATGGAATAGATTATTAAAAATCAACTAACTCTTCATTTTGTATTCAAAGTTCAACAAAATGGGGTCTGTTGTACAATAAAAAAATGTAATATACACCTCACAGTTCTTCACAATTTGCATTTGCTTGGTTTTGTTTTCTGTGTTTGGAAATGGTAGGATATAATGATATGATGAGGGAGGAGGGGCTTTTTTGGGATGCTGTGATTAGTAGTATTAAGCTCTGGATTACCGAATTTTTATGATTTTTACCTGGGATTTTGGTATAAAAATTCCTTGGGAATCTGGATTAATCAGTTTTAAGTTCCTTTATATTTCAGGATTTAGAAAAAAAAATTAAGTCAGGATTCCGGGATGAGACCCCCTCCAGCCCCTTCAATGATTATTTGGGGGTTAAAGACCATTGACATATGAGTTCTTATTTTCTTATTTGAATTTTTCAGGAAAAGAAGAGACTGGCAATCAACAATGCTCGTAGGCAATGGGAAGTTATGCAAGGCAACATGATAAATAAATCTGGTAAATTGTCTCGGACACCAGACCTGTATGCAAATCATGTTGGTAGTATACCGAATTCAGATTTTATCTCACCAGATGGTGCTGATGAAAATATGGAAGTGGAATCTATTAATAGGTTTGTATTTATAAGATTATTAAACTACCCTAAACACTCCATGACCAAGAATCATGTGCATAAGTGCTACTGTTATGAGTGGACAAATAGGAAGGACAAGTTATGTTTCAGGTCTTGAAATTATAAAACTAACAATTCATATGAGTTTTAGTGTCATTTCTCAAAGAATATCACATAAAAGTTTGACCCTTTGACAGAAAGTTCTTGCAGTGCCTTCGGAGGAGATTTCTTACAGTGAAATTAATATGAACATTCTCATCTAGAATCGTCTTAGAATTCCAACTGGAAACAATTTGGAATTCTCAATTAGACCCTCGATCAAAAATTCACTCATTCATTTTTACAAGAACATGCTTTAAAGAGAAGCCAAGAACCAGTTGAAATCACTGTCTGTATTTTTTGTTGCCTTTTTATGGCATTACTTCCCCTTCTTATCATTATAACTGGATCGTAAAACTTTGAACATGAAATTTACATAACCTGTTTTGTTTACTTCAACACTTATGTCTGATTTTGTCAACAGATTTATGTCATAGTTTGATTATTTTGAAAAATTAAAGTAAAGATTTTTGTTGACTTTCAATAATTATTTGTTTATTTTGTGGAAGTTATATTTACATTAGTATACATTTATTATCTCCCCTGGTTATTAGCAGCTTTTTACGTTTGATGTTTAAGTACATCCTGTTATCTCCTTGACAAAATATAACAAACTTTTATGAAAAATATTTTCTGTATACATGGTAATTTTTGGGTCAAAAACATGACCCTCCTTTTCTGCTGGTTGCCTTTATTCATGCCTTCAAGATGGTCAAGTCAGAGGGTGCAAACAAAGGACAAGGTGCGATAAGGGGGTGATTTGGCCCTAAATTTTGGTGATTTTTATACCCCCGCTTTGTAAAAGCGGAGGGTATATAGTGATGGTGGTGTCCGTCCGTCTGTCCGTCCGTCCGTCCGTCCGTCATTCCGTCCGTCCGTAACACTTTTACTGTCAAAGTTTTCTCAGCTTCTACAGGTGGGAATGATTTGNAAAAATGCAAAATTTAGAACCTTTGACGTCACAGTGGGTACAGTTCTGACGTCATGTTTAAGCTACTTTTGAATGTTTTCATAGAAATGCAAGGAATTTGGCATATTTTCAAGCGGTTTTCCTAATCGGAAATATAGAGCGCATTCAAGAACCAATAAGATAATTACCAGATTGTTAGAACAGATGTGTTAGACCTCCCACATAAATATTTTTGTGGTTCTTGCATGCGCTCTGTGTTTCTTCTTAAGGAAAAAGTAGTTAAAAATTGGTCAAATTTGTCATTTTTCAACAAAATGTGCAATTTGTCCCATTTTCTACACTAAAAAACTCAGTAATCATACATCAAAACTTCAGTAATCTTCCTGTTTACTGTTAACACGTATCCATAGAACATTTCAGCAAAAAAAAAAATTGCTAATTTAAGCAATCTTTATTTTGGAGGCCAGATAAGGCCCTTTTTAACACCATACTTTAATTTCTACCAATCACTGACCGAGAACAATCTTCTTCCTAGAGAGTAGCTCAGGAAATGTGAACACAGTACAGAAATTATAGAAAGCCAAAGGTCATTGCAAAATATCCTAATCCTTCCATTTACAGTTATCCCTATAGTACTTTGTATACAGTATCAAAATGTAAGAGTCCAAAATACTTATTAATGATTACTAATTTAAGTAAACACACCCCCATTTTCAAAAAAAAAGTTTTAGAATTACCTTATATAAAGCAGTATATAAAATATGCTTTTAATTTATAAACACTTTGACCTGCTTGAATAGATAAAACTTCACATAGTCAAAAATTAACCTAACTAAAGATTCCATTGAAAAAAATGATAACATGGGGCAGGTCATGTTTGTACCTTACAAACCACACAACCCTTGAAATAAGTGCTAATTTTGGCACTTTTTTGTTCTGAAATTGGAATTTGACAACCGGAAGTGAACTAAATCTTCGGAAGTTCTGATGCACGATGAACTTAAGAGTCTTGACTATCCATTGATGGCAACCTATAATAGATTCAATAACACTTCCGATCTAAAGAAATGTTTATGGAGAGCAAAGTCTCCAGAAAATGTCATTTTTTTCCAATTTTATAGTTTAATGACCCCAGTGACTCCAAAATACATTCATACCGATCCTCTTTGGCTTATTCACAGAGATCACCTATTAGACATTAAATTAGGCCAAATGAACAGATCTAAATTAGACAGTGACAGAGAACTAGCCTTTGTTTCATCCCTTTAAAATGTAAGATTTTTGGCTTTTAAATATACCATTGGGTATTAATAGTACACAATTTTTCCAAATCTGACTGGAAAAAAATGACTAAAAAAATGGTGCTAAAAATGACAGGAACAGAGTTCTAGCATTCTGATAAGCCATGTTTGTTGATTTTTTGCAAAGTATGGCAGATGCTATTGAACATTTAAATTAAGTCAAACTGAACCTAGAGGTGTCCAGAGATGCTTGTGAGTGGTTAAGAGTTAAATTTCTTATATACATATAGATTTATTTTGACCTATCCAAAGCTTTTTGTCAATGAATACATTTTCCATGAACATTTATTCAATCGACAGTCCTGGTGGATGCAAAAGAGTAACTTTGGTAACCTCAGTTTATGCAGTAGATAGTGTTTTTCCAACCCCATGTGTTGACACAGCCAGGTACAGGGAATGGGTTCTAGATGTTAAAACTCTGTATTTTTTTCGTGGTCTTGATTTCAATGAAAACATTCTATGAAATTATATTTTTATAGTTTAGTTGTTGGGTAAAACTACCATGGTTTTATGGCTTTGTTTGATATAAATATTCACTACTAATACTAACAATAGTTTCTTAATTCTTATTCTAATCTGACGGCCTTCATTCGCTTTGTATCCAAACCCGTTGTAAAAATAATATTTATTTATGGCTAACGTCATAAACAAACGACGGTACTTTCGATAACGTCATAGACAAGTTTTCATAAGTTTTTGCAACGTCCTAGACCAAATTGCGACATAAAATGGTGTTTCATTCATGTGTACTAGGAGGAATTATCCTAATCGGAACCTTGTGAATGTCCCATTAGAATCGAAATAATTAACAGAAGCCATATATTTATATTATTTTTACCGTGGGCTTGCCCTTATGGTGATATTTTACCCCTCGCTGGACGCTCTGGGTAAAATATTCGCCATAAAGTGCCAGCCCGTGGTAAAAATAATATAAATATATGGCTACTGTTAATTATTTCTTAAACAGAGTACACCAACCATTGTTTTATTTCATCATTTTTATTGTTATAAACTCAAGACAACAGGTAAAAACAGATGTGGTTTTCTTTTTGCACCCAAAATCATGAAATACTAAATATTCAGTGTAAAATCTTTTTCTCACCGACATTTTTATTTTTTCGAAAAGATTTGATGTATTATGTTGTATGAAGGATAGTAAAAATCCTCCATTGACTACAACTTTGTAAGATTAACTGTTGTAACATCTCATTTCATGCATTATATTTGTTGGTCAGGTGTAAACATTGGGTCCAATCTGAGAGTTTTACAGTGAGATCTGATACAGATGTGTACTATAAGTATGTGTTTGTATGGTAAATGTGCATGTTAGAATTAGCTTATATTAGTACATATCTTTCTACCCAAAATAAGAGTTATCCTCCATTGCAGTGTGGGTGTGGCTATACAGTCTGTTTTCTGTACCCCAGCTGTATGTATTATGGCCTGGGTGAACTTTTGTTATAATGGCATTACTTTATATCTGTCAACCGTAATAAACATTTCATACAAAATTTTCCCAGATGAATGTTTTATCATATATTTAGTTATAAATACAAGAATTCTACATGTGTAATACAAAGTCTTTGTTTGTCCTTTATCGTCATACTGTGATGATATCGATATCAGCCATGGCTGTTACCCTTTCTTTCACCCGAAAAAATTTGTATCGAAAGTCACTTGTTATTTTTATTAGAAACTACTCAGACCTTTGTTCTATTTCAAATATATGATAAACAGGATATGACATTGGTTAATCTGTATTACATGCTGTATCAACTCTCGACTAATATGATCCACCAGGCAAGCCTTCGGGATCATATTGATGTCTCTGGTTGATACAGCATGTTATACAGATTTACCCATGTAATATTCTATATTTATTTCATATCTACATCCTTTCAATCTTGTTATTTTTATAGTCATTGTGTATTTGGTTTTCTTTAATGTTATATATGTAAATTCTTTTCTTTATATTGAACTTCTGTCTTTGTATGATATACAAATGATAGATACAAGTAAAATGTACTTTGGTTGAGTTTAGTAGAGTGCAGTATTAGGTATACTTGTAGAGGAACATATTGGGTGTGCTGTAGTGGATATACTGTCTAAAAGTAGAATATAATATGTATATAGTGAGAATAAAGGTGTCACAAATGTCATGTATTTTTTTGTTACAGGAAAAAAAGAAATTATCATTATTTTAATGGAACTAGATCAATCAGATAAAATATTTTTTTTTTTAAGAATTATATTGGTGAAATGCATGAGGAATAAAAACAAGAAATTGAACTTTGATGTTCAATAGATTTTCTAGGAGTTATCTCCCTTTTCTGTTTTCATACATAAACACAGCACATGAATCAGTAAAATTCATGGAGCAGGATTTTTCTCATGATGGATTTTATCACTTCAACAATTGTTTAAAACTGTTTTTCTAAAAACAAAGGTTGTTTTTCCAATATTTTGTATGTACTTAAAATTACTTTGTAGAAGGATGCCTGGTCCATTATTGTCTATTTTTGGGGAACTTGAAAGGTAAATCTTTATGTGATTTTTTTTATAGAAATGATAAAAAAAAACATTAGATTTTGCACTCTTATAAAAAAGTACATACACAGTAGTAGAGCATGCAACTGTTATGGGAAGTAGTTACACTGGTACATTTCATTAAAGGGAGATCCATTGAATTTCAGCTAATTCTTTTTTTTCTTGTCCTTATACAACATTACCCTGGGCAACTTTTTGTTTTAAGGCCTGGCATATTCATATTTAATTGCTGAAATTGTAAGACGAACAAAATATCACAATTCATGCATCCATTTAAGTGGAATGTTCACAAAATGACCTTTTCACAGATAATGCTTAAACCCCTTGCAGACTATCTATATTTTTAACCGAGTTTTCCCGTTGGGAAATACGGTTATTGAAATGCTGATGTACTGCGGTTGGGCGGGCGGGTGGCTGCCAGATCTTGTAAGCCCAACTCCTCTGTAACCGTGCAACAGAATTTCATGAAACTTTGTTTTGACCATATACTTGTAAGCGCAAGTCCTCTTTAACCATTCAACAGAAGTTCATGAAACTTTGTATGTAGCAAGGACATCATATGTAGATGTGCATATTTTCGGGGATTTTTCATCGTACAATTTATACAGAAGTTATGCCCTTTTGAACTTAGAAATTTATAGGTGTTTTGACCATATGCTTGTAAGCACAACTCCTCTGTAACCATTCAACAGAATTTCATGAAACTTTGTATATAGCAAAGACATCATATGTAGATGTGCATATTGTTGGGGATTTTTCATCGTACAATTTTTCCAAGAGTTATGCCTCTTTGAACTTAGAAATTTATAGGTGTTTTGACCATATACTTGTAAATGCAAGTCCTCTATAACGGTTCAACAGAAATTCATGAAACTTTGTATGTAGCAAGGACATCATATGTAGATGTGAATATTGTCAGGGATTATTCATCGTACAATATTTCCAGGAGTTATGCCCCTTTGAACTTAGAAATTTATAGGTGTTTTGACCATATGCTTGTAAGCACAACTCCTCTGTAACCGTTCAACAGAATTTCATGAAACTTTGTATATAGCAAAGACATCATATGTAGATGTGCATATTGTTGGGGATTTTTCATCGTACAATTATTCCAGGAGTTCTTCCCCTTTGAACTAAGAAATCTACAGGAGTTTTGGCCATATGCTTTTTGTTTGACTTTTAAGTAAAGTAACATTTCAGTGATTTTTATTAGCATTGCAAAATTTCTTTACAGCACTTTGAAAACAAATTCTCAAAAGCATAACAATGAAAAAAGTGTTTCTCTCCCACATCTTTATTTCACAATATCTATGCCTTTGAATCATTTTTTTTGAAAATTGTTCAAGTCCAAAAAAATCCTTGCAGAAGGAATCAATAAAAAGTCAAAATCTAATTATTTCCCTTTCACAGTGTAGGACAGTAATTTCATTCCTTCATGCATTTCTCTATATATNTCCTAGTAATAAGGGATTAAAAGGGCTAATTTTTATTTTCATTAGTTTGTGTCCAGTTAATTAATGTGTCAAGGTCCTTATTGTGTCCAGCAAATTACTGTGTCCACATTAATTTTAGTTTACGCTTGTTCAAATTTCAGTGGTCGACATGCTGCGGTCGTATCATGCTGCGCTCGGCATAGCCCTTTATTGTTTTAAGGCCTGGCATATTCATATTTGATTGCTTAGTTGGTTAGACTTCAAGAACTCTGAACAAAATATCACAATTCATGCATCCATTTAAGTGGAATGTTCACGAAATGACCTTTTCACAGATAATGCTTAAACCCCTTGCAGACTATCTATATTTTTAACCGGATTTTCCCGCTGGGAAATCCGGTTATTGAAATGCTGATTTACGGCGGTTGGGCAGGCTGGCTGGCGGCTGCCAGATCTTGTTAGCGCAACTCCTCTGTAACCATGCAACGAAAAACTTTGTATGTAGCAAGGAAATCATATGTAGATGTGCTTATTGTCAGGGATTTTTCATCGAACAATTATTCCAGGAGTTATGCCCTTTTGAACTTAGAAATTTATAGGTGTTTTGACCATATGCTTATAAGCGCAAGTCCTCTTTAACCATTCAACAGAATTTCATGAAACTTTGTATGTAGCAAGAAAATCATATGCAGATGTGCATATTGTCGGGGATTTTTGATCGTACAATTTTCCAGGAGTTATGCCTCTTTGAACTTAGAAATTTATAGGTGTTTTGACCATATGCTTGTAAGCGCAAGTCCTCTTTAATGGTTCAACAGAATTGCATGAAACTTTGTATGTAGCAAGGACATCATATGTAGATGTACATATTGTCAGGGATTATTAATCGTACAATTTTTCCAGGAGTTACTCCTTTGAACTTAGAAATTTATAGGTGTTTTGACCATATGCTTGTAAACACAACTCCTCTGTAACCGTTCAACAGAATTTCATGAAACTTTTTATATAGCAAAGACATCATATGTAGATGTGCATATTGTCAGGGATTTTTCATCGTACAATTATTCCAGGAGTTCTGCTCCTTTGAACTAAGAAATCTACAGGAGTTTTGGCCAAATGCTTTTTGTTTGACTTTTAAGTAAAGTAACTTTTCAGTGATTATTAAGAGTTATTGCATACACTGCACATAATGAGAGGAGGTATAAGTTAAACAGCTTTTCACACAAGTACCTATTTCTGCATTCAAATAGTGAAGGAAAACCCGGTTTGATGTCGTATCGACATCCATTTCTTGTCTAATTACTTATGATTAGATAATATGGATGCTGCCCACCAGAAGCTGCAGTTGGTGCTCAGCCGACCTCACCATTTTAGGAAGTATAGAAATATATTGAAACAAGAGCTGTCCCCGATAAGCAGCCAAATATACCCTTGCTCATTGAACCCTGAATCAATATGATAAAAGCAAATTTATATGGGTGTGGACACAATTAAATAACCTCTTTAAATAACTTTTATCAAGAGTTTCCATAAAAATATTGTGTCAAAAGCAGAATAAAGTAAAATTCAGCCATGTTGGCCTTTTTGACATTTTACACAATAATCATTAGCATTGCAAAAATTTCTTTACAGCACTTTGAAAACAAATTCTCAAAAGCATAACAATGAAAAAAGTGTTTCTGTCCCGCAGCTTTATTTCACAATATCTATGCCTTGAATTATTTTTATACGCCCGTCTAATGATGGACGTATTATGGTATACCAATGTCCGTCTGTCCTTCTGTCCGTCCGTCTGTCCATCTGTTTCATATGTCGTGCTCTAACTTGACAACCATTTGGCCAATTCACTTCAAACTTTGTAGAGGTATTGGATATGATGGCCTCACAATCTGTATACTTTTTTGTGAAATTTCGATTTTTCTTGCAGGAGTTATGGGACTTTATTCGTCAATTTTAAGGCAATTTTTTACATGTCATGCTCTAACTTGACAACCCTTAGGTCAATTTGCTTCAAACTTTGTAGAAATATTGGGTATGATGGCTTCACGATCTGTATACTTTTTCGTGAAATTTTGATTTTTCTTGCAAAAGAAATGGAACTTTATTCGTCAATTTTAAGGCAATTTTTTACATGTCACGCTCTAACTTGGCAACCCTTTGGCTAATTTACTTCAAACTTTGTAGAGGTATGGAGTACGATGGCCACACGATCTGTATACTTTTTCGTGAAATTTCGATTTTTCTTGCAAGAGTTATGGGACTTTATTCATAAATTTTAAGGCAATTTTTTACATGTCATGCTCTAACTTGACAACCCTTTGGCCAATTCACTTAAAACTTTGTAGAGGTATTGGATATGATAGCCTCATGATCTGTATACTTTTTCCGTGAAATTTTCATTTTTCTTGCAAGAGTTATGAGACTTTGTTCGTCAATTTTAAGGCAATTTTTGACAAGTCACGCTCTGACTGATAAATACTTTGATCAGCTCACTTTAAACTTTGCAGATTAATTTCTTAAAGAAATATCAAGCTTAATTAGGCAGTTATAGGTGCTTCTGAATTGAGAACCCCTTACCTAAATCACTTAAAGCTTTGAAGGGTGACGACGGGCGTATCATGCGACTTGGCGCAGCTGTTTATTTTGAAAATTGTTCAAGTCCAAAAAAATCCTTGCAGAAGGAATCAATAAAAAGTCAAAATCTAATTATTTCCCTTTCACAGTGTAGGACAGTAATTTCATTCCTTCATGCATTTCTCTATATAGTGTCCTGCCTTTGTGTAAAGTTTCATCAAAATCCTTCAAATGGTTTAAGAGGAGTTGCTCGTACGAAGTATTCTGTGCAAACAAGTCAGTGTCAGATTATCTCCCCTTCCTGGCTTCCAATAATAATTATGTTCTTTCATGCACACCTCCATAATTTCCTTCCTTTGTATTAAGTTTCATCAAAATCCTTCAAGTGGTTTAAGAGGAGTCAAAATGTCAAATTATCTTCCCTTCATGGCTTCCGACAATAATAAATATCCTTCATGCTCATCTCCATATAGTGTCCTTACTTTGTTTAAAGTTTCATCAAAATCCTTAAGTGATTTAAGAGGAGTTGCGCTTACAAGGTATTTTGTGTAGAGGGAGTCAATGAAAACTCCCATTATCTCCCCTTCCTAGTTTTGGACAATAATTATTGAAGAACTTTTACTATAGTAATTTGTGTTCTTGACTCTTTTGTATAAATTCCTGTTCTATGGGTTCTGAAAAGATTGCTCTGTATTTATGTTAATGACAAAAGTCAAGTCAAGGCCACAGTCAAAGGGTCTCTATTTATTCAAAGATATTGAATATTTTATTCTCAGTTTAAGGATTTTCTAAGCAGATCGGTTAATTTGATTTGATTACATTATAGAAAGTCTAGACTGAGACATTCTCAGTCAGATGAAGATCTGAGGTAATTTTTAGCATGTATTAGGACTAACAAATGTAGACGAAATATCAGTTAGACTAACACTTTATTGACAAAAAATAAATAAAAAAAAACACTGTATATCAGAATACAAGTATTCTTGTTTATTATCACAATTATGGCTTCCAACATATCAAACTGACCCTACATTTACCCAGCATGTATCTATATACTAACCAAAAATTTATTTATAGTACCCATGCATGCATCCTGTATCCAAAGTTTTTACTATTACAAATATTGGTGGATGTAGAATTTTGTATCACTTTTTGAACATCTAGCATGCTCTATATAATGAAATTATATTGTAGTTTTGTGTTTGATTAGCTGTTTCACCTGTTTTTGTGTAATCATATTTTTTATCATCATTTAATGTTTGTTTCATTATTAATGAACGTCTTTTTACATATTGGTTTCAAATCTGATAGCCCAAAAAATGTCAAAGAATTTTAAGCAGTTTTAAGCTTGGAAAACATCAAGTTTTATGTAGGTCCATATTAAAAGATTGTTCTAGTATGGAGGAATGATAGTGTAATCTGTTTGATGTACATCAGAAACTCAGAATTAATCCATGCTCCAGTTAAGTATGATGTGTGTACAACAGGGGATCCAGCCTTCAAGAAAAGATTGGGCTTCCAGTTGATTTTTTGCAATTAATTGTTGATTTTTTGCCACAAGTATGCATGAATTTTTGTCTCACCTGCGACGAAAGTTGCGGAAGTGAGACATAGCGATCCAAATTCCGGCGGCGGCGTCAACAATTGCACAAGTTTTTATACGACCGCAAAAATTTTGCGGTCGTATTATGGTATGGCGCTGGCGTCGGCATCTGTGGACAGCATAACTTTAGTTCTAATGAACGGATTGTTATCAAATTTTAGTATGATGTTTGTTGGCACAAGCTTAAGCCCGGGTTTTAATTTCGCGTTCCCTGCCCAACCCGTTTTTGAAAAAGAGGCAAAAAAGGGGCCAAAAAGGGGTTAAATTAGGTATTTTCGTGTCTGTGGACAGCATAACTTTGGTTCTAGTGGATGGATTGTTTTCAAATCTTAGTATGATGTTTCTTGGAACATTCTTAAGAAATATTTTATTCTTTTAGTTTTTGGCCCCACCCATTTCAGAATTAGAGGCCATAAAAGGGTTAAATTGGGTGTTTTCACATATTTGACTGTAGAATCTTTATTATTTATTGGATTTTGATGGGGTTTGTTTCAGTGTGCTCCTGAGGAAATTTTCAATCTGGGGTTACCAACGGATTTTACGTAGCATGTACCACTCACGAGGTAAGTGGGGCCCAACAGGGGCAAATCTCAAAAAAATATTTTTTTATTTTAAGTCCGATTTTGATGCAGTTTTTTTCAATGGATTCCTTGTGAAAAATTAATATTGCTATTAGATTTTTGGTAACTTGTTTCCTTTCCCAGCTATGAGGGGCCAAACGGGGCCAAAATTGCGAATTTGCAGATTATGTAGAATTTTTATTTTTCATCGGATTTC
>MJUU01071854.1:70876-99175 GCA_002080025.1 Modiolus philippinarum
AATCTAGACTTCTGTCTCTTGTTGGAGAAGCCAGGTAAGTCTGAGGGTAGTCAGTAACACTCCATTGTCTCATATAACTACCTAACAACTACCACAATCTAGACTTCTGTCTCTTGTTGGAAAAGCCAGGTAAGCCTGAGGGTAGTCAGTAACTCTCCATTGTCTCATATAACTACCACAATCTAGACTTCTGTCTCTTGTTGGGGAAGCAAGGTAAGCCTGAGGGTAGTCAGTAACACTCCATTGTCTCATTTAACTACCACAATCTAGACTTCTGTCTCTTGTTGGAGAAGCAAGGTAAACCTGAGGGTAGTCAGTAACACTCCATTGTCTCATATAACTACCACAATATAGACTTCTGTCTCTGTTGGAGAAGCCAGGTAAGTCTGAGGGTAGTCAGTAACTCTCCATTGTCTCATATAACTACCACAATCTAGACTTCTGTCTCCTGTTGGAGAAGCCAGGTAAGTCTGAGGGTAGTCAGTAACTCTCCATTGTCTCATATAACTACCTCACAACTACCACAATCTAGACTTCTGTCTCTTGTTGGAGAAGCCAGGTAAGTCTGAGGGTAGTCAGTAACTCTCCATTGTCTCATATAACTACCACAATATAGACTTCTGTCTCTGTTCGAGAAGCCAGGTAAGTCTGAGGGTAGTCAATAACACTCCATTGTCTCATATAACTACCTCACAACTACCACAATCTAGACTTCTGTCTCTTGTTGGAGAAGCAAGGTAAGTCTGAGGGTAGTCAATTAATCGCCATTGTCTCGTATATTTACCCCACGACTACCACAATCTAGACTTCTGTCTCTTGTTGGAGAAGCAAGGTAAGGCTAAGCATAGTCATTAAATCTCCTTTGCCAAGTTTGTGCATCTGTAACTTGTATGAGTAAATCTAAAGGTAGCAAATATCTCTCCATCACCAAGTCTGTATTTCTGTAACTTGTATGAGTAAATCTAAAGGTAGCAAATATCTCTTCATCACCAAGTCTGTATTTCTGTAACTTGTATGAGTAAATCTTAAGGTAGCAAATATCTCTCCACCACAAAGTCTGCGCTTCTGTTACGGTACTTGTATGACTATATCTGAAGGTAGTCAATAATTCTCCATCACTAGTGCTGTGCTTTTCTAGTTTGTATGAGTAAATATGAAGGTAGCAAATAACTTTTCATCACAAAATTTGTGCTTCTGTAACTTGTATTAAAAAACCTGAAAGTAGTCGATAACTCTCTATCAACAAGTCTGTGCTGTTTTAGGTTATTTTATAAGCAGGGTAGATATGAGGATAGTCTATACCCCTACATCACCAAAATGTTTTATGAGAAACAAGGTAAGCTTAAGGGAAGAGAATACCTCAACAACATCACAGTCTATGTTTTTTGTAGTTGATATAGTAAGCAAGAAAGTCTGAAACCAATAATACTTCTGTATCTCCATGTGATTTGCTTCCTTGGATTATATAAGAAACATAGTAACTTGGTAAATCTACTTTCCTTGTCCCTGTCTACCACTGACCGAAACGTTTGGCCCCCATCTTTTTACTTTTTAAGCTTTTTATGGTGTTTTATCATTATTATACCCCCCGCAAACAAAGTTTGGGGGGGTATATAGGAATCACCCTGTCTGTCTGTCTGTCCGTCCGTCTGTCCGTCCGTCTGTCCNTCCAAGTTTTCAGGCAAGTTCAGATCTCAGTCACTATACATGGTAGGATCATGTAACCTTGCTTAGGCATGCAAATGCGATGTCAACATCCAGTCAAGATTTTGTTACTGTGACAAAGTGCCATAACGAGGCAAACTCTGTAATCGTTGATTACCTATGTTTCATTGTGCTTTTGATTGAGTTTGATTCATATGATTTTTTCTTGATGTAAGCTTTTACTAAAATGCTATAGAGTAAAATGAAAACAAGACAGGCAGTTGAAAAAACATGTTCTGGTGAAAATTGATATTTTTCCTGTTTTCAAAGGAGTTTTAATTGTGAAAATATCAGAGGAAAGGATTTGAAATACAAAACATTAATCATTTTTCCCCTACTTCATGTTCAGGAATAGTTGTTGTCATGCATTGGGCTTTGTCCTAAAAACATGTAAATAGGGTAAAATGTTTTGGTTTTCTATCTGATATTGGTATAATTATTATTGCCATAAATATTTTAACTTGATTTTAGCATTGAAACTTTAAATATGAACAAATAAACCCACAAAAAACATTAAAATCCAATTGAATAGTCGAAAAACATTGAATAAACTTTCATCTTAAAGGTATACATAACATATGAATTTAAAAAGTTGACCATTTAAGCCAGGAAAGATTTAAATATTTAGATTTAACTGTAAATTTAAAACAAGTCTTCTTAAAAAGTTTTCTATTTGTGACCCTGTTATTCAGGTCTGATAATTAGAGTTACAGGAATGTTCAATATTTATCTGACATAGATAAAAATCAATTGTCACTGGATTTTATTTCATGAAAAATTGTAAGTTTGTGTATATGACAGAAATTCCTTTTGTTTTATGTAACTTTTTTTGGAGGATTACCGATTTAATCTGAGTATGTGTGAAATCTTTTTTCTTTGGGTCTTTTAAATTTTCTTTATATTATTTGTCTAGTAACTAAAATCTAACTTCAATAAGGTATTGATTGCTGTAAGATATGGGATAGTATATAGATTTGAGGAAAATATCTATTTAAATAGTAGATTTACTTTGATCTGTACAAAAATCATGGAATTTCTCATTTAATGGAATGAAATATCTGTCAGAACTGTACTAAATAAGACAGGTCTTGAATTGTTTTTAAAAAAGAGTTCTTTTAGGTCTTTAGATATATACATCACTAAGGAGTTGCAATGAATAGCATTTTATTAAAATTTTATTGTGTACTATTCTCTCCTAAATTATGACTTAAATTGAATATCACTGAAGAAAAATTTTAATGAATGGAATTGTTCATAAAAATGAAATGGCAAATTTAGTAATTGCAGTTTCAAAAACTGATTGGTTCATGGTTTACATCAACTTTTTGTACTGCCAGTAATTCTGCATTTTTGACGGATTAAGATATAGGGGAATATTTTTTAAGAAATAGCATATGAGCATTATATTATACCCCGTGTTTTAGGGACATAAAAACTGACATTTCATAGGGCACAACTGCGTGGTGGGGTACAAAAAATATGCAGAATAATATGAGTTGGATAAGGCCATTGATATATGGGATACTAGAATACATATACATTTTGATTGAAATATGGACAAATTAGGATAGATGTGTGAAAATGTAGCTATTACATCTAAAGAATATCCAAATTTAAACTTCTGTATTATATATGGGCAATTTTTAATGCAGATTTTGAATACAACAATGTAGGGTCACAATTTATAACTTATATATCTTTATAAATGTAGAACTTGTAATAAATTAGAAACAACTAAGGGATTGTCATCAAAGAGGGATGTTTATGATACTACACTCAAAAACAGTAGTCTAAATATACTATTAACAGGGAAATTTTTGCTGTAGTTTTATTTTCGCTATTTTTGTGTGTAGGATTGAAATGCGAAAATAAAAATGTCCAGAATATTTTGATGCAATTGGATGATTTAGTAGAATGACTGACAACTGCAAATTCAAGACAGCATGAAATGAAATTTATCTAGACAACTGCATGGGAAATACAGACAACACAAATATTTCCTGATTTATAGTAATATCAGTATAAAACTGAATAAAAAGGCTGTATGACCAATAACTAAATTTTAAATGATAACAATGAATAAAAAAGAGATATGAAATGAATTTGACTTTGGAGAAGATTCTTTTACCTTGAAAAATTAAATTTACATGATTTTTTTCACCAATCATATCATGTTAAATCAGTGTGTTTGAATTTAATACAAAACATTTTAAAGGGTTTTAAGTTTACTAAGAGTAAGTTGATGTATACCCTTAGTAAATAATTCCTTCTAAATGAAGTGGAATAATATACTGGTCACAGAGGAAGACAGTTAATCTGTAAAATTAATCTCTAGATAATACCAGATTAGGATTTAAAAGGGTGTATATGGTCGGAGTTATGATATTTACAGTAAAAATTGTATTACCGGAAAGTTTTTCAAGTTGCTGTCTGCCATTGTTCATAACTATCCAAAAAACTATCTTGATATAATGTTTGAATGCAAGGATTTTTAAATAATTGATCATCTTCTTTTATTGAGAGCATTTGTCAAATATGAAATTCAGTGGAGTGAGTCACATAATATGTTGCAAATCACAAAGTTTTTGACAAAAATATAAAAATACATGTACCAGTAATAATGAAAATGAGAAAAAATATCTTATTATTTATGAAATAGTCTTAGCAAATTAGATTTTAAAAAAAAATTGGTTTTTGTTTCACTACTTTTATCCGTATTTCTTTTTTTAACATTGCAAAATGATTACTGGAATATTATAATTATTGCATTTCTTAAAGAGACACTTTGTTATCAACATAGTTGTGTAACATGCTCTAAGCAGAGTTAATTGATGCATAGGGTTACTATCTGTCATCTTTTGTTGTCATCTCTGCAACTTCTACAGGATAACTTGTTCACATCTATTTGCACCTCATTCTTATATAAAACTTTGATTCTAATGATTTTAGAGATTCACTAGCCAAAATTAGTTGTTATTCGGGAATCTTCACAGGGGATACGGGTTCATATTCCCTGTCTATGTTTTATATCCCCTGAGCCATCAGGTGAAGGGGATATAGGGCACAGACAGGGAATATGAACCTGTATCCCCTGTGAAGCCCGAATAACTTTTATATTCTGCTAGAAGTGCTATGACTTTTCAATTAAAAGCATTTAAAAATTGAAATTTTGCTACCACAGGGATATGGTCTCATATCCCCTGTCAAGGTAACCAATCAAATTGCAGGATTTACCTGGATATTTCACTTTAGCAGAATATTGATTACTATCTGTAGGTGTGAATTCAGTAAATAAACATGACATCATTAAGCACCGCCCATTTTGGGGAGAGCTTTCAGTAATACAATGAAGAATTAAAATGAGATGATTGGAGGATATTATTTGAAATAAATATTTCTTAAAAGCTAGTTCATAGGTGATCCTTAAAAAGCAAAAGGAGTAAGCTGACAGCATTCAACATTTTTCATTGCGAGTTTTAAGAAAAGGGGGTCAAAGCAAGAAAAAAAACAATAGACCCACATTTATAATTTTACTGAATGAGATATAAAAATTCCTGATTAGTTACCGGAAAATTGGTATGAGTATGAAAAAGAAAGGAAATGGGGTAAATGTCAAGGAGACAACATCCCATATCCAGGTTAAAATGACCCAAAACAAAGCATCTAGGGGTCACTGTATGGTCTTCAACATAGTGAGGAACCTCACACTATATAGCAAGCCTAAATGGCCCCAAAAGGTAAAAAGTGATTAAATCAATGAAAACAATGTTCATTGTCTTAGAAGTTAACATAGGAAGTAATGGAGATTTATTTACTGTATTCACTCCTGCAGTCTTGCAAAATCTGTCTGTGTTTCTTATATAACTCAAAGTCAGTTTCAAACCAAACTTTCAGTTGATTTTGATTTCATGATCTAGATTGGCTCCCTATACTTGAATTTTCATTTTACAAAGGTTTGCTCAGTCCAATACGGGTCTTTTATAGTGTGCAGAAAAATGTTTACATGGAACACCCGTCAAACTCTTTAAAAGAAAAATAAAAATCATTGCTTATAATATTTAGAGTTATGATGTACCACTGTATAAAGTCTCATCAATTATTCTTTTTTTCATTTACTTTCAGACTTTAACCTTTAGTGCTACAAATATAAGGAGTTATCAACAGATTAATGCACTCTCCAGTGTCAGGAGGTTTGATAACCTTGTCATAGAAAATGAAGGCAATCCCATCACAAAGTTTACATTGTGGAGGACGTATGTTGTCTTTAGACTTGCCCATTTTGCCTTGAAGAAAATAAATGATATGGAGGTATGTACTTACAATTTATGTATCTTGAAAATTTACTTGAATATCCTTCAAAAAAGAATATCTTTCCCAAAATAATGTAATATGAAAGAGAATGATTCAAAACACTGCACAAGAAATATTTTTCTAAAAACTTTGAGGGGGTTTTCTTCACATAATGAAAAAATGACTTCTATATTCTCAGGGAGATTCAGTCATGAACCATAAATAAGATCCCACATTTCAATTTTTTGGATACATTTACTTTTGAATATGAATTATAAACAGCTCCCTCTAAATGATCATTTTTGTTTTGTTATTTTTTAAACAGTAATTTGCTTACTAGAGAGCATTCTCTTCTCAAAATTCATAAATATGTGGTAAATAGGTTATAGCTCCATTTTCATATGTCCACGTTTCAGCCATTATTTGATATCAGGCCTAAACTACTGTCTTGGGCATGATATTGGAAATACAGGCTACTTCCATGGACAATATGGGAAATGTCATATAAAACATAACATTTGCAAAGTAATGACATTTGAATTTGTATCAAATTAGTACAATATAAAAAAGAAAGGAAATGGGGTAAATGTCAAGGAGACAACATCCCATATCCAGGTTAAAACGACCCAAAAGAAAGCATCTAGGGGTCACCGTACAGTCTTCAACACAGTGAGGAACCTCACACCATATAGCTATATATTCATATATATATGAATTCACTGTAAATTCGTCATTGATTATTTCCATTATATTTTTAGGTCACAGCAGCTGATATAGTAAATGCTGAGAAACTGTATGGCCCAGTGTCTCATATAACTACCTCACAACTACCACAATCTAGACTTCTTTCCCTTGTTGGAGAAGCAAGGTAAGCCTGAGTGTAGTCAGTAACACTCCATTGTCTCATATAACTACCACAATCTAGACTTCTGTCTCTTGTTGGAGAAGCAAGGTAAGTCTGAGGGAAGTCGATAAATCTCCATTGTCTCATACAACTACCACAATCTAGACTTCTGTCTCTTGTTGGAGAAGCAAGGTAAGTCTGAGGGTAGTCGATAAATCTCCATTGTCTCATACAACTACCACAATCTAGACTTCTTTCCCTTGTTGGAGAAGCAAGGTAAGCCTGAGTGTAGTCAGTAACACTCCATTGTCTCATATAACTACCACAATCTAGACTTCTGTCTCTTGTTGGAGAAGCAAGGTAAGGCTGAGTGTAGTCAGTAACACTCCATTGTCTCATATAACTACCACAATCTAGACTTCTGTCTCTTGTTGGAGAAGCAAGGTAAGTCTGAGGGTAGTCAATAAATCTCCATTGTCTCATATAACTACCTCACAACTACCACAATCTAGACTTCTGTCTCTTGTTGGAGAAGCAAGGTAAGGCTGAGGGTAGACAATAAATCTCCATTGTCTCATATAACTACCACAATCTAGACTTCTGTCTCTTGTTGGAGAAGCCAGGTAAGTCTGAGGGTAGTCAATAAATCTCCATTGTCTCATGTAACTACCACAATCTAGACTTCTGTCTCTTGTTGGAGAAGCAAGGTAAGTGTAGTCAATAAATCTCCATTGTCTCATATAACTACCACAATCTAGACTTCTGTCTCTTGTTGTAGAAGCAAGGTAAGCCTGAGGGTAGTCAGTTACACTCCATTATCTCATATAACTACCACAATCTAGACTTCTGTCCCTTGTTGTAGAAGCAAGGTAAGCCTGAGGGTAGTCAGTAACACTCCATTTTCTCGCCTAGGGGATCGAGATATCTCGTGAGTTTTGGGATGTGAGATATTTCTATCTTACCCCTTTGCGGGGGGCTGTCTCACTTCAATCGTAAGCACATGCAAAAACTTCAAGATGTCTGCCATCGCTTCAACTTTTCTTTCGATTCATCCAGTATGGTTTATTATCGGATTTAATTAATTTTACCGTTTATATAAAGAATGAAAAGGTGTCTTTGAACCAGCAATTTATCATGAACCACGAGATATGCGATTTATACCTAAAGAGAGATTTAAAATTGCGCGCCAATTGTTGAAAACAAAGTTAGAATCCAGCTTCAGTAAACGTATATCAATTGTGACGTCATATTTTCCCCGGGAACATTTTTTATATTTCTTTGCGAAAGTCAAAGCTGGACATGCTTTTTGGAGCAATTTCAAAGCGTTAAGGCGAGAAAAAGTATCAAACCCTCTTGAAAAGGCGAGATAGGCTGATCTCAAACCCTCAGGCTAAGATATCTTTTTCCATCCCTCAGCAAGCCTCGGGATGGACATGATATCTTAGCCTTTGGGTTTGAGATCAGCCTATCTCACCTTTTCCCTCGGGATAGATACTAAATGTCTCATATAACTACCATAATCTAGACTCCTGTCTCTTGTTGGAGAAGCAAGGTAAGGCTGAGGGTAGACAATAAATCTTCATTGTCTCATATAACTACCACAATCTAGACTTCTGTCTCTGTTGGAGAAGCCAGGTAAGTCTGAGGGTAGTCGATAAATCTCCATTGTCTCATATATAACTACCACAATCTAGACTTCTGTCTCTTGTTGGAGAAGCAAGGTAAGTCTGAGTGTAGTCAGTAACACTCCATTGTCTCATATAACTACCACAATCTAGACTTCTTTCCTTTGTTGGAGAAGCAAGGTAAGCCTGAGGGTAGTCAGTAACACTCCATTGTCTCATATAACTACCACAATCTAGACTTCTGTCTCTTGTTGGAGAAGCCAGGTAAGTCTGAGGGTAGTCGATAAATCTCCATTGTCTCATACAACTACCACAATCTAGACTTCTGTCTCTTGTTGTAGAAGCAAGGTAAGTGTAGTCAATAAATCTCCATAGTCTCATATAACTACCTCACAACTACCACAATCTAGACTTCTGTCTCTTGTTGGAGAAGCCAGGTAAGTCTGAGGGTAGTCAGTAACACTCCATTGTCTCATATTACTACCACAATCTAGACTTTTGTCTCTTGTTGGAGAAGCAAGGTAAGCCTGAGGGTAGTCAGTAACACTCCATTGTCTCATATAACTACCACAATCTAGACTTCTGTCTCTTGTTGGAGAAGCAAGGTAAGTGTAGTCAATAAATCTCCATAGTCTCATATAACTACCTCACAACTACCACAATCTAGACTTCTGTCTCTTGTTGGAGAAGCCAGGTAAGTCTGAGGGTAGTCAGTAAATCTCCATGGCCAAGTTTGTGCATCTGGAGCTTGTATGAGAAGGCAGGTATGTTTTGAAGGTAGCCAATAGCTCTCTATCACCAAGTCTGTGCTTTTGTAACTTGTATGAGTCAATCTAAAGGTAGGCAATAACTCTCCATCACCAAGTCTGTGCTTTTGTAACTTGTATAAGTAAATCTGAAGGTAGTCAATGACTCTCCATCACCAAGTCTGTGCTTTTCTAGCTTGTATGAGTAAATATGAAGGTAGTCAGTAACTCTATCACCAAGTCTGTTTCTGTTACTTGTATGAATAAATCTTAAGATAGCCAATAACTCTCCCACACCACATCTGTTCTTCTGTAACTTGTATGAGTTAATCTGAAAGTAGCCGATAACTCTCCATCAACAAGTCTGTGCTGTTTAAGGTTGTTTTATAAGCAGGGTAGATATGAGGATAGTCTATACCCCTATATCACCAAAATGTTTTATGTGAAACAAGGTAAGCTTAAGGGTAGAGAATACCTCAACAACATCACAGTCTATGTTTTTTGTAGTTGATATAGTAAGCAAGAAAGTCTGAAGCCAATAATTCTTCTTATCTCTATGAGGTTTGCTTCCTTGTATTATATAAGAAACATAGTAACTTGGTAAATCTACTTCCTTGTCCTTGTCCACCACTGTTGAAGGTCTTTGTGACCGAAACGTTTGGCCCCATCTTTTTACTTTTTGAGCTTTTTATGGTGTTTTATCATTATCATTTCTGTTTTCGACATATTTTTACTTTTTCATAGTGGCTCACCACACCTACAAATCTTAATTTTTCGTACTACTGCGTAGCCATTGTGCAACACTTTATTTTATTAAATCTATTTCTTATTGACTAATGCAAACTAGGTTTTGTATCTTGCAGAAAAATGAATTAACTGAAAGATTGATTGAATGATTGTACTATAAAAGAGAATGCAGTGATTATATAACGAATTTAAAACAACCACAAAGTAATGTTAACCTAGAGAGGACAAATTTGTGGTGATTTGATTGAATATTTTCTTTCTCAGGGAAAATAATTCGCTAACAAATAAAAACTGTTTTGCAGTAGTCAAGCTATAAAGTTAGTAAAGGTAGCAACTATATGATCTAAGAATCCTTTCATGCAAAACCTGCATCAATTTATGTATGATAATGATTTATTTTTTTTCAATTACATTGAAAGATAAAGAATTTTGCATTGGAATTTGTTTCCCTTCTTCTTGAGACAAATTATTTTATGCCAAAAAATTCAAATAAGAACAAATTAAAATTTTCACTACTCTTTCCCCAGTAAATGAAAAGGTTGCTTTTAGGCCGTTTTAATTTAATTAGTTGGTTTACGGACATTAGCCAAAAAATTTAGGGTCAGAGGAGGGAAAAATTTAAATTTGAACTCAAACTTTTCAGTTATCAATCAAGTGAAACCATTAGTAGTTATGCTCAAATGGAAAATTAAGTCTCCACTTTGATTTTTTGGTCAGGGTATCACTGTTACTTGTCCTCTCAATGAAAACATTTACCGATATGTTTTTTGTGCTTAAATAGAAGATCTACAGTCTGCAGAAATAATTTACAAATACAAAAACTGTCTTTAATTATTTCAATTTCAGAAAAATCGGGTCGGTGGATCCGTAAACCAACTATATAAATAAAAACAGCCTTACTTGTACTTATCCAAATCACAAGCAGAATCAAATAAAAATATGTTTAATATAAATACACCCAAGAGCTAGGATAAAGTTGTTTGTTTTGGATTAACTTTCTTTAACTGACGACAAATTGGAACTGTAGGAAAGGAAAAAATGAATTTGACATTGAATTCAAACTTTTAACTCAATAACATCGGGTAATAAAACTTTGTCAACATGTATTCTGTGAATATTTACGTATCCTTGTGTCTCTGTATTGTCAAGTATTTAAATAATGATCTTATCATCAATATTAACATAAAATCAAGTTTGTAAGGAGGACACAAGACAAATCAATTAATTCTTCTTTATATACATGTAGAAAATGATGAATTAAGTTTCCATACATATCCTTGATGTTTAAATATGTATTTTTTTTAATATATGTTTGGTTATGACCAGACGTTTGAATTCATGGTCAACACTTAAATGGATGTCCTTTGAATATAATTTTAAAAATGATTAAATGTTCTGAATGATATTTTTACGATCATTATTCGTTTATTTAAATATATTATTTATGATAATACATATGATAAATAATGTTAAGATGTAAAATGTGTTGAACAATAGATTTAAATGGATGTATCACAGAGTGTCAAACGACCTGTAACGTCGACCATGAATCAGTCAGAAACACTACAAATCGTGGCTCTGTGTGTATCTATAGCTTTGCTTCTCTAACTAAAGTATGTTTTTATTGTGCTATGATAACATTTATTGAAACACGGCCCAATTTGAAATTGTTCAATCAGTATGATCATAGTTTAGTTTTGACTTCGTATATATACCAGGACAAAATCAGTTATAGATGTAATGATAGATTTTATGAACTATAGCGGGGGACCTTATCATCTCCTCCATTGGATCGGGTCTATTACGAAGCATTTTGTACTGTTAAACATACCTACGGCTTTGTTTTAAACGTGTGACTCAATTGATTACATTGTTGTTTGAGGAATATATTTGTTGTTTAGATTCGTAACGGTGGTGTGATTTTTTTAATGTTCGGATATTTGTAAAGTGCTTTTTGAGACAAACATCTTGAAATGAAATGGATAATGGTTCAACTTCAAACATAAGGATACATTTAATGATGATCGTTAAGTTTATGAAGTTAAAATGGATTAATGTTCTTTTGTCATGAACGTGAGTGAAAACAGGCTAGATAATATTTCTTATTTCCATAGCGACAAATTATAGTAATTTTGTCAAGAATGATGGTCTAATTGGAATTATTTGTACGAAATTTGTGACAGGACAAAAATCTATGAATCGATCATCTCCAGCTGAGTTAGATTGCCATCGTAAATCCTAAGAAAACATCAAAATCGTTTGTTTTTCCTGAGATTTTGTCTCAAATTGCATTTTCTCACTTTCCTTTCTCAGAACAATGGATATTAAAAGAATAGGATAGACTTTGTTTGGAATTGAACTTTGAATGTTGGATTTATATTGTTTCAAATGATAAATTGGCCAGTATAGTATTAAATGTTGAGGATTTTGAGATAAGGTGAAAGTTTTTGCTCTGCGTGAAGAAGGATCAGAACGTTTTCATATCTTATGTGAATTGCCTGTTGTAAAAGATTCTTTATATCAAAATTTCTTCATTAATGGAGGTCAGTTTGACTGTAGAAAATTAATGGGAAAAAAACACAATTAAAAAGCATGAATTCATAATGTGAATTTGTGTGCACAATGTGGTGTATGTCTTATGACACCTTTTTGATGACCGATCCAAATTTTATAAAAATGAACTTAGCTTTTATGCCGAAAAAGCAGCAGACTATACTAACACCAAGAGAATCTCCTCGAAATCACATGGGAGAAATTACGAAAGCATTTGCTGCCATTAATACCAGTAAAATCGAAATTAAAACAAAACCTCCATTAAAAAGGAGTTATTCTGTTACACCAACTGGAACTTCACAGGGATTGAAATATCCAAACGGAATTCGTCCTTCTCGTTTACAGAAAAGTAATTGGCATAGTACTAATGATTTGACAGCTAGAGGACCACCTGATTTACTTCCAGCTCCACGTGTTACGGAGGAATCACTGTCAAGGCGGACAATAAAAAATGACTTGTTGCCTGCACCAAGATTGCCTCATGAAGTCATTGTGGCAGCTAAAAAAATTCAAAGTGAGGTTCTGGCCACAACTCACTATATTAAACCAGATATTGAACAAAAGGCTATACAATATACTAATAGTGAATTAATAGCGAGACAGAACTATGCAGAACAAGTTTACAGAAAACTAACGGCTTCCGAAGATGGATATTTACAAAAGTCTGCATATTTTCAAAATTCGTTATCTCCAAAACTCAATAGCAGTTCTCAGACAACAAATAGTGTTTTACAAAAACAAGCATTTAGTGCATCACAAAAACCAATTCAAAATTCAGCGTTACAGAAATCATACATTCAGCCTGAAAATACAAAGCAATCAGTGACATTGAAACTGATTTCTGTTCAGTCTGCGGAGGAAGTGTCGGAAAATGAGTAAGTTACATATGACTTGTTGCTCAGACTTATTCGAGTAACAGAATCATTATACTTTAAGGATGACCATGATTTATATTTTTTTATGAAATTTTTGAAATTTACTATATTATTTTTTAAGGTAGGTTTATTTTCCAGATGTCTGCTTCATGATACTTATAAAAATGGACCCTGTTTTGGGTCTTGATATACAGTGTGTCTTTTTCTTTTAATATTTGTTCTGCCAGTAAGAATTATATAATGATATTGAAAAGGGGTGGAATCTATAAAAAAAATTGCCCAAAACATTTATAAAAGTTATGATTACCATGCTCATCATTAGACCAAACTTAATTTTTTTTTGGGGGGGGAATGATCATACTGTCGGTGCTTTATAGGAGATAGAACTAGAGAAATAATTGTGAGTTGTGTTGTATTAAAACATCACCTTTCTACATAAAAATCTGTGTCTTTATTTCTCTTTAATTTTTTTTTATTTGGGGGGGGTCATATTTGTTGTTGATTGATTTTCTATTGTTTGATCAAAAGGTTCAATTTGTCGATTTTAATAGAACCACATCATTTCAAAAGATAGAACTAGAGAAATAATTGTGGGTTGTATTGTATCAAAATCGCCTTTCTACATAAAAATCTTTATTTCTCTTTTCAATTTTTTTTTTTTTTTTTTTTTGGGGGGAGGGGCCCTATTTGTTGTATCTGGTTGATTTTATATAGATTGATTAAAAGAGAAACAGTAGTTTGATATAAAAAGAGAAACAACTTTTAAAGTTTGATATTCTAAAAATAAAATACCCCCATAGCGATTTTATCTGAAATATCGGAACAAACTAACTAGTGCTAAAAAAATGTTTACTATAATTATATTATGGTAAACATATCAATTATTTATAATTTCTAATTTAAAATAAAATAAATAGCCGACATGTAAACTGTTAATATCCTGAAACTTTATGATAAATAGCTAGTTATACAATGATCAGTTTTTTTACCTTGTGTAATAAATACTTCTATATTTGACTAAATTGGCCTCTCAATATTCAGTAAAGTACTGTATTGTTCACACAGATGTTAAATTTATTATACCCCTACCAAGGTTATGTGACAAATTGAATATTTTGAATGGCTAAAGTTATACAAAATGATATTTTATATTGTAGACGGAAACAAGTTTTATCCATAAACGAGGAAAAATCCAAAAAATTATTGGAGGGAAAGTTGGATAAATCACAGAATGAGTTTGTCGGAAGAGCGGGACTGACACATCAGACTGTAGAAAACGTTAATGCAAAACAACAGGTTTGTATGTGTACTGATCTACTATTGAAAAGATTTGTAAATTTAAATTTCGGTGTGTGAAACTTGAGTATTTGGCAACACAGACCTATCTGTATAGATTTCAAAGACATAGCTGTATATTTCTTATTACAAATGCTAAATTGTCATAGATAAGCTGACTTTCATAAACAATTGGTGATGGCTCAACTGAAAATATCATTCAGCGTTTTTTCTACTTTTGTTCTTTAATTGTTGCTGTTGGTCTAAACAGAGTTTACCGCTAAACACTTAAGATGACAGCAGCAAAGCCGCGAAAGGATAACGCAGCACCACTATTTCCTAAAAATATATTAAAAGTCCTATCACCTCCCCTGTGTTGTGTGGGACAATTAGTATATTCCTTCATGCACATCTGCATATAGCGTCCTTCCTATCAGCTATAAAAGGTTTTTGTTTATTGTCTTTCAAAGGTTTTGATCTGATCTGCACCGAAGAGACATATGTTGTTGAAATGGCCATCTGCAGAAACTAAATTTACATTTATTTTGTATTTTTATATTTTTTGTTTGTGAATTTCAAAGCTCTCTACGGAGTTTAAGAGGAGTCATGCTTGCAAGGTAATCTTTGCAAAAGGAATCAATGTAAAGTCAGTCAAATTATCTCCTGTTCTTGATGTTGGACAATAATTATACCCCCCGCAAACAAAGTTTGGGGGGTATATAGGAATCACCCTGTCCGTCCATCCATGTACCTTGTCGGCGCCTTTCCTCTTAAACGGCTGCTTGGATGTTGATGAAATGTTACACAGTTGTAGTACACCATCTGAAGATGTGCATGAAGTAATATGGTTGCTGCCTGAAATTTTGAAGGGGAGATAATTCGTCTTTGAATATTTTCTGTGTAAAGGGGAGGGATGATCCTTGTCAGGGCATGTTCTCCTAAAGGGCTGCTTGGATTTTGATGAAATGTTCACAGTTTTAGTACACCACCTGAAGGTGTGCATGAAGTAATATGGTTGCTGTCTGAAATTTTGAAGGGGTGATAATTCGTCTTTGATATTTTAAAAAAGAAAAAGGGGGGGGAGGTATATCATTTTTTCCATACTTGTATTGTGTCCATATTTGTACTGTGTTCACAACTGTATAGGGTCCACACACATTTACATTTACACTTGCCATATTGATTAAGGGTTCAGTTACCGGGGGTATACCTGGCTGCCATTCGGCGACAGCTCTAGTTTTATTTATTGTAAAGCAACATAATATTTTCTTAAGAAACCAACCAAACCTAATAGTGTAATGAATTTCCATATTGCACTAGTGCAGCTATGACTTAAATTTTATGATGTCATTGACAACAAAATCCCCTTATTAACAAAAATTTTAGCTTTGCTATACAATAAAAGGGTTGTTGCATGAATATTGGGGAATATTATCCCTTGCAGAATATATATTGCACTCGCAAGCTCGTTCAATATAAAATTCTACTTGGGACAATATTCCCCAATATACATGCAATAACCCTATATCATTGTACATCTTCCTTTGTGTACAGTTTGATCAAAATCCTTGAAATGATTTAAATGGAATTGTGCTTACAAAAAGTGTGGACAAACTGACAGAAAGACAGACAGACAGACTGATAGGAAGATTCCTATATACCCCCTAAACTTCATTTGTGAGGGATAAGAAAAATATAATGGTAGGTGATTGTGTTCTTGAAATGAAGGAAATTCATAACCAACTTATATGAACATTGTATAAAGAACACCAAAAATTGGTAGTTGGACTGTAACCATGATGAGGTGTTGCCATACAAACATTCAACTACTTTTAACAAGCACCAAGTTTACTGCAAGATAACATTTAAATATTTTTTAACCAGTGGGTAGTGATTTCATTTCTTCAAGAAGTTTTTTTTTATATTTACCAAGTTTCCCACAATTTTTTTTATTTAGCTAAGTTGTGATTTAAAATTATTGCTTGAAAGTAAGTTTTATTATGTGTGCTACAACTTGTATGCGAGTTAACCTTGTCTTAACCAACTGGTGAGATAAGAATTTCACTCCAGAAAACATATTATGACATCATTTACATGATAATGAGTTGCTAAAAATGGTGGAAGTATAGTAGTAGAGAAGTCATATTTTTGGTTAGTAATAAACTATCATTGAAGATTTTTCTTTAGAAATCTCAGACCTAACTCCAATGGATCTCAACTTTCAGCTATGTGGAACCTTGAACATATGTTTTACCAGTTGTAATTTGATCTTCAGTGATTGTGGTTATTAAGGATTCTAAAGAAACATTCATATAACAAATCATTTGATTGATCAAAACTGGCTATCAATTGTGCTATCTTTATGCCTTGGACAAAGTAGGTTCCCTGTTGAGCCCACTTACAACTAAGTTAAATAAAAATAAGACACAAAATCAAGAATGGCAATAACAGTACATTATTTGAATGTCCAGGTTGTCAATCCATATTTGACGGTCAAAATATCCGTTTGAAGGCCGTGCTACATTTTTGACCATTAAATCTACTGGTACGATTGACACCCCCTATATAACCAAATAATGAATTGTTATTGCTTCAATGACAAAAGTAGAAATTATATCCAATACATGCATTTCATACCCAGAATTAGTATCTATATAGACTGAAATCAATTTTTTTACTAGTGTAATGTGCCCTCATGTTATTTTAGGGTCAGTGGACAATATATTCTGTTGTAAGTAAAATTGTATCTTGCTCTGTTTGCAATGTATTATTGAAAATTCCAGACCTGAACAGAGTTTGTTTGTGTATTGGTGTTTTTGTTGCATTTTTGTTTGTTTATCCTTGGGTAAAGTACTCACATGTTAGTTAGCAATTCAAATTTGCAAAGACTTAATATGAACACTTACAATAGTACACTACTTATATAGAGTTGTGTCTGAAATAATCTTTGATTAAAATTTATGGCAATACAGATAATAGCGTAACTTTTTTTACAGTAATATTCATTAAGTAAAAATTGATAAAGCATCAATTTCTATGTAAAAATAAACTCAGAGGAGATGGATTAAAAAAGAAGAATTATTCGTGACAAAAATCGATAACAACAATAATATTGTTTTCCCTTTTCTATTTTACTTTGCTTACCAATGAATTGATATAAATCTTGTTTCTTTTACATTTCTCCCGATTCAACCTGATATAGTTGTTTTAACAACAGAAATTTGTTTTTCATGTCTATATGATTGATATCTGGTGTCCCCATCCTTTCAATTAAGTAAGGGGATTTTTGTCCTGTTTTATTATTCTCATGATTTTCAGAGTTACTTCCCTTTACAGTTTTGCAACTTTCTACAATTTGAATGTGAATGCTGTGAATGAGATTAATTTGAATTATTGTATTCCTGCCATTTATTTCTTGAATTAAAATCTCAGTCCTCCATCCCCCCTATATCTTCATCTGTATTTTGTTGAAGGTTTAATGTGTCATTGTAGATTGTTGAAATAGAATGGACCAATTCAGAATGCAGTGGTATAATGGGATTGTTATTGTTCTCAAGGTTTTTGAATGGCCAAAACATATTTTACTAGGACCCGGAGGTTGTGAGGAGAGATATTGAATCTGAATTGGTCCACTGTTAAATTTTTTTTTGTCTCGTGTTATATATTTTGCACACATAAGATCACAAAATCTTCAAATGTAAACTATCTTTGTAAATTCAGTGTTCAGAAATCATGATTTTTATACGACCGCAAAAAATTTTGTGGTCGTATAATGGTATGGCTCTGTCGTCGTCGTTGTCTGTAGACACTATAAGCTTTGGCCAATAACTCAAGTTCAAGTTGATCAATCCTTATGAAATTTTAACACAATGTTCCTTGGCACAAAAGGAAGGTGTGGACTGGTTTTGGTTATTATGGCCCCTCCCATTTTTAAAATAGGGGCCAAAAAGGGCAAAATTGGGTGTTTTCACCTATTTAGCTGTAGAATTTTTATTAATTATCAGATGTTGATGGGGTTTCTTTCAGTGTGCTCCTGAGGTAATTTCCAATCAGTAGTATGCCAACTTATTTCACGTCGCATGTACCATTCATGAGATAAATGGGGTCCAAAAGGGGTGAATTTTAAACATTTTATTTTTTTTATTTTTAGTCCGATTTTGATGCTGTTTTTTGCAATGGATTTCTTACGAAAAATGAATAGGCGCTGCAGCATCAGATTTTTGATAATTTGTTTCCTTTCCGAGTTATGAGGGGCCAAACGGGGCAAAAATTGCAAACATGCAGATTACATAAAATTTTTATTTTTCATCTGATTTCAATGGGATTTTTTTCTTTGGATTCCTCTTGATGTAAGCTTTCAGTAGTATGCCAATGGATTTGGCGTAGCTCTTACAGTTTCCAAGCTATGAGGGGCCGAAGGGGGCCAAAATCGTAAATTTACAGATAACCTAAAATTTTTATTTTTCATCAGATTTTGATGGGATTTTTTTCTTAGAATTCATCTTGATATAAGCTTTCAGTTTAATGTCAACAGATTTTTTGTAGCTCTTACCATTTCCGAGCTACAAGGGGTCAAAGGGGCCAAAATTGCCAATTTTTTAAATATGTGAAATCTTTATTTTTCATTGGATTTCGATGGGATTTTTTTCTTTAAATTCCTCCTGATATAAGCTTTCAGTACTATGCCAACAGATTTTGCATAGCTCTTACGGTTTTGGAGCTACAAGGGGTCAAAGGGGCCAAAATTGCAAATCTTCAAAAATATGTGAAATCTTTATTTTTCATCGGATTTCGATCAGTTTTTTTCTTAGATTCTTCTTGATATAAGCCCGGCACCTGAATAGGTTTTCAGGGGCTTTGGCTACAGAGCTGCCGGGCGCGTCCCCAGGTGGTGGATAGGGGAATGCCCTGTCTTTGCGGGGTAGTCAGGTCATAATACGGAAAGCCTGACCGCGAACCATTGTAGCCAAACTGTGTGGAGAAACGCCACGCTCCATGCAGTATAAAGACCCCTTCTATATTTCTCTAAAGAGAGCAGACGCACTGGGTGTTGTATAGAAGGCTAAATTTCCTGCCCCTACCCATTTCTCCCCTTTTCCAGTGGCAATCAAAAGTCGTTGCCCCGGTTGTCCCTTCCACCTTTATTTCTTTCTTCTTTTACTTACAATTTGTTTTGAATTGATTAACTTGTTCTCGTCCTGATATAGCTGAAATATTGCTCATTGGACGTTAAACTCTAACTAATCAATCAATCAATCTTGATATAAGCTTTCAGAAGTATGTCAACAAATTTGGCATAGCTTTTACCGTTTCCGAGCTAAAGGGGCCAAAGGTGCCAAATTAGCAACTGATTCAAGCTCTTTATTTGGTCCATTTAATTACTGTATCAAGCTCTTTACTGTGTCCTCATTCATTTTGAATTACACTTGTTCAAATTTCAGTATTCGATATGCTGCGGTCGTATCGTGCTGCGCTCGGTAGCCCTTTATTAGATGATGGTCTCTATAGTACATTTAATAGAATTTTCCTGTTCAAATTATGTTTGTTATGTAGTTTTGAGAGCATCAGTTGATTTTGCCATAATTATCTTTAATTAGATTATTTTGATATATTTTTATGGTATTCTAGATAGCATGCTTTATTTTTTTTCTTTTTACCCTCTTTTTACAGGAACAAAATGCAAGACGCAATTTTGCAAGGAGTTATGTGAATGAAATAACAAAAGAGGCTATATTTACGGACAGAAAAAGAAATGAACTGTTGAAACAATGGCCAATGATTTTTCACGAAATGGTGTATTCAGCTGTAGCTGATATGACAGACATGCAAAGTTATATGAAAAAATGTTTAGAAGAATTAGAAAAAAGCTAGCAGTATATAAATTAGGATTAGCAAACTGCCTTACGGTCATTTCCTAAAGTGCCATGAAAAATAGTCTTTCATTCTTTCACCTGGACTGTGATGTCAAAGACTCCATATCCAGGCGATTTATATGTGAAAAATTATCATGGTTAGTTCAAGCCACCATGCAAAGATCGAATAAATAACTGGGGCAAAGTATGAACCAGCAAAAGAATTGCTCAAAAAAAAAAAACATTATTGATGAAGAGTGCTCAACTTCAAGGTGTGACATTAAAAGTGCAGTTTTTACGAGTCAGATTTAAAACTTCCATGTCTTTCAAGCAGAAGTTTTATTCATAAAGGACATGTTTTTGAGGTGCTTTTGAATTGTATTTGGAATTCACTGGAGTTCCACTGCCATCAGACATAACTGATTGCCATTAAACCATCAAATCAACTCACTTATACCAGATCACTCATATTGTAGTACTGTTTTGATATACATCAAGATCAGATCTGTTTTTAATTATATATTTTTGAACAATTTTCACTGTTGGAAAAAATTGAAAAAATGTTCATAAGCAGAATAACAACATCATGATTTAGGTCTGTGTCTGCTGCCCATATTTTGATCTTTTTTAAATCGTTCAGGAATTTGAAAGGGTGTCTGAAGTTTTCATTTGAAAATGGCTATTTCTACTTTGCAAAACAGAACAACTTGGAAGGATTAGTTCTTGAGCATCCGTCCATATGTCTGTCAAACTTATGCTTTTTGTTTAGTATTTTGTTAAATAAAATCAACTTTTGCTCCAGATCCCCGATATTTAACACACTTTCCCAGAGCAAGTTTGTGGCAAGAGATTACCAAAAGTAGTCAAAACTTGTGATTATAGATAATTTGTAAGCGGCAAATTGTGTAAATTTTATACAGATCAAATGAAAAATATTTGTTATTTATCTCCCTTTACCAAGTAAGCTATATATGGTCAAAGGGAAGACAATTTTATAATAAACTTGATGTGGGAATTAAAATTGTCTACCTTTAACCACATATATCTAAACCTGTCACAGGGAGAGAATCCACAAATGTTTCTGTTTGGAAAAAATGTTAATAATATTCTTTTGAATCTAAAATAATTAAATATCAGAATTTTACTATTTAAACTTTGGTGTTAATGACATGCAAATGAAAGAGTTTATCCCAATCAATATTAATGGAAACAGTTTGGAAGGTTTAGGTGTACATAATTATTATAAAATGTATATTTTAAACAGATGTTACCACAGACACTTGTATAAAAACATTTACAAATGAATAATACAAAAAACATAAAAGCGATATGCCATTTATTAATTTTTCTACATCAGCCACTCAAATTGCTTTTATGGTAAAACTAAAAAATGAAATTTAGCTCTTTTTTTTTTGTAGAATTTTGACAATTCAAGCAAACGATTAAGAAATTCATGACTTCTTTGTGAGTTTATCTTAGCATCATTTTACCTTGATATGGTCAGATTTATTCTTCAAAATTTGTCACAGACTACAAAATAAAATTTCAATATATACTTTCTTGAAATCTATGTTCTTTGAGAAATTTTCGAGATTAAAATATTGGGATGGTCTCCCGTTAAATAAAGATAATGCTAGTCTTGTTCAATTCAGAATGACATAGTTTTACTCATAGCAATTTATATTACTGGTGCAGCGTGTTTATGATTAAATATTTGAGCTTTTATACTGTGAACACTGAAATATTTGTAGTTATTTGGGAAAAGAAGACACATAATCCAGTCTACTAATTTTCACTGAACTAAGTTTCTACAGGCACATATTAGGCCATGATAATAAAAATCCTAGATTTTCACCCCCTCCTTCCCCAGTTTGTTGCTGTCCCTAATTTTTGGTCATTTTCTTAAAAATGTGCAGCTTTTCTTTTCATTATATCTGATAAAAAAAAAATGTAAAAAATAATAAAATTGTGTCTGCTAAATCATAGTTAATCAAAAAATGGGCTTGAATCTAATTTTTGTGACTAAGATAACACATTCATTAGGACTCGTTTAAAGTGT
This sequence comes from Modiolus philippinarum, assembly GCA_002080025.1. NCBI lineage: Eukaryota > Metazoa > Mollusca > Bivalvia > Mytilida > Modiolidae > Modiolus > Modiolus philippinarum. The sequence continues at coordinate 93,447 of MJUU01071854.1, forward strand.
GATATTGCCATCAAACAAAATTGTAAGTTGTTTATTATCATAGGCAAAAACACAAATTTTCAGTGTTTACAGAATGGCATATTTTTATATTTGAATGAATGTGGAGTATTTAGAATTAATGTTACACGGAATTTGTTATCAAAATGAAAGGCTGGTTAGACGAGTCAGTGGTTATCTAAATGGAGTATATAAAAGTATGAAATTATTGTTATGTTAGTATTTAAAAGTATGTATGTTTACATAAGCTGATGTTTTTTATGCAAGTTTATAAACTGAATGCAAGTATGTAAGTTTCATTATAATGACACATTCTGATCTGGGAGTAAAGTTCTTGCAACACAGTAATTATTGTTTTTTTATACAAGTTTTAGAGAACAAGACCGAGGAAAAACTACATTTTCAAAGTTTTTTTGTAGAATAAAAAATTTTTGTTATGTAGAAAATATACTGAGATGAGAACTAGTTACATTGCAAGATTGACTAGGGGTTATATAATTTTTTTGGTTATATTTGGTCTTGCAGCAGTTTTGATATAATTTTGCTCAAGAATAAAGATGTAACTGTGATATGACTATCCTGTTCTCAAATCAAAACAGAGGAAATTAGCATAGGCAGCTCTGTTTCATAATTCATATGACTTGTGTCTCATTAATAAAGATGAACATATGCTTATAGATCTGATAATTTACAAATTTATTACATTAATATTTATCTTACGTCAAAGGCTTTTAATATAACTCATTGATAGACTTTTTATGAAATTCAAAATTTAATCCGAATTTTAAAGCTGTTGTCAATTTCTGCTAAGGGGAGCTAATTTAGCTTATTTTCATAATAGACATTATAAGATAGTGATAGGAAAAATATATTTAAAATGTTGGCACCAAATTAAACAAAAAAATTGACCAGTTATAAAACCTTAACTATCTTGTGGTGGTCTACCGGTATGATTTTGATAAGCCACATTTTTTTTAAAGAAAAATAAATAAAAATGTCTTATAACTTTTTAGACAACTTAAATTTTCTATGTCTGTCTCATGGAACTGAAATTTTCAACTTTAAAAAAATGAATGTTAAATTTTTCACACTATGAAAGTACACTCGTTTAGCTGAGCCATTCAGAAAAAAATAAAAAATCGTAACACAATCATCTTGTATTGAAATGTTTGGTACACAAAATAATTTCCACTGAAAAACGGAAAAGATCACCATAAATATTCATGAAATTATATAACAGGTAATGGTAATTCTGACATGATATAACTCTTAAGTAAATTGGCATCCTCGCAAGCAAAGGGTTATGATTCGCTCCTCTCCTCTCAAGAGTTACGATCCACTCCTCTCCTCTCAAGAGTTCTGATCCACTCCTCTTCTCTCAAGAGTTATGATCCACTCCACTCATCTTCAATAAGAGAGGAGTGAATCATACCCCTGGCTTGTGAAGATGATAAAGTGACAGTTAAATATTTTTTATTGCAATATAAAAAACGTTTACTAGAAAAAAGAAGGGAAATGGGGAATGTTTGTTAAGTAAGACTATAAGAATCCAAGACCAGTGATAGTGCAAGATCAAGAAATCTCAGACACCCAAGGGTAAGATTTTAGAATTTCTTTCCCAAAGGCTTTGCTGAGGTAGAAAACAATTGAAATCTTACCCGAGGGTTTCTGGGATTTCTAAATCTTGCAATGTCAACGGTGTTCGATTATTTTTCTCACTTTTGTTCATAAAAAGTCTTTTGGCGCTCTCATGTTGTCATTACCATCTGCAATTACTTGGCAACTAACTATGACGCCAGTGGCGTCATAGTATGCATGAGACTGTCTCACATGGGGATGGTGTGAGACTATGAATCTAACACGGGTGGGCGTGCGAGACGAGGAAATCTCACACACCAAAGGGCAAGATTGAGGTTGTCTCTGACGAGGCTTCGCCGAGTCAGAGACTACCTAATCTTGCCCGAGGGTGTGTGAGATTTACCTTGTCTCGCACACATACCCGTGATTGATTTGTTTTCTCACCCTGCCAACACAAACGGGCAGTTGCTCATTTTGAAATTGGACATCGTGTTTGGTACTATGAAGCATAACCTTGTATTTCTGTTGAAACTAAATAATTCTAAACATATAACATTACACAATTATTTACTTGGCTTACTCTGGCTTTTCATTTGTGTTTACTAATACACTGAAATCGTTGATCTGAAATTTGACCTTCCTGACTTTTGTTTACTTACGCGGGGAGTTACGTCCCCTTTTTTGTAATGACGTCATAAGATTCGAGCGGGATTTTTGAATGTTGAGTATTACGTTATTTTCAGAATTATCTGGCACATATTATAGGTGTCAAGAGTTAAAGAAAGTTTTAAAAGTCGACGTTGTTTGAAACTGTGGTTATCTAAAAAGAAAAAAACAAGAAGACAAGTGCAATTTGAATGTCAAGCGCACACAAAAACTGCGTGAAAAAGATCGTGTAGGTGTTCTCACCCAGGCGGGTGGGTGACACGGAAAATGGGTGGGTGAGACGGAGAAATCTCACACAGGCATTGGCTACATAGAAAGCACTACAGGTTGGGTGAGAAAGAAAATTCTCACACCTCTAAAAGTAGGAACTTACCTGTCTCAAAAGTGAGAACTACAGTAGATTAAACATTGCAATTGGATGTCTGTAGGAAAACTATGATAACTTGCTTAATAAAATACATGTATTGTTAAATATTTCTATAACATGCTCAGATGCCTCATTATTTATTATTTTTGTTATTATATGTTATGTTTAAAATGCAGTTAATGATCTAACTGTGTTTTGAATGCTAGTATTTATTATTTTTTCACCAATTTCACAAATTATCATTGTGATAAATATGGAAATATCACTTTAATAAAGGTGATAAAAATTTATTTATGTGTTTGATTTACTTAATATAAGAAAGAAATGCAGGTAAATGCTAATGAGGCAGTCACTCGACAAGCATAGGTTGTGACATGCAGATTTGTTCGTACCAGCCAACTATTCCAATTTGTAGGGATTTTCCGCACGAGAGCATCAAGGGTGATATTTTAAAGAGTGGAGCAATTATTCCCCCTTGCTGAAGTAAACATTCATTGGTTTAATGCATTATGATTTCAAAGTTATAAGAATGCCAAAAAGCACAGGAAAGTGGATTTGAAGCCCCTCTAGAGGTTTTATGGTTTGCTGAGAGTTTTCTTGCTTGTTAAAACTCCCATGAGCATTTTGAAAAACTTGCAAGGTATGGCTATTTAACTCAAAACTCTTTCCAAAGAATTTTATTTTATTTTTAATCTGCTATTTCCTCCCCATATTGAATTGAAACAAAACTACTCATTCCATAAAAATCAGATCACTGATATAGAGCCAAGAAATCTTTGACAAAAAATTTAGTTTATAGTTAAAATCAGCAAACAGGAAGTAGTGGCAAACCTGAAAATCTCTTACACAAAACAACTCATCATTTTCAAACTGGGACAAATCTTCAAATCATTCCCCCAGTACAGACGAGAAATCTTTGAAAGAATATGGTTTTTAGTTTAAAAATTGAAGTATTTGAAACCACAGGTAGTCATGAGGCAAACCTGAAAATTACTTCCACGATACAACTGATCATTTCCAAGCCTCAGATTAAATTTCAAACCATTCACTCAAGTACAAGCCAAGAAATCTGTGACAAAAATTTTGTTTATAGTTAAGAGTCAAGGTATCAGCAAACAGGAACTTGAAAATTTTTCTCTTACACAACTCGTAATTTCCGATTTTCAGGCAAAATTTCAAATACTTTTCACTCATTCATGATGGAAAAAATTGCTGATGGACAGACAAATGAAAACTAAAGGGCACCCACTTCTCCATGCTGAGCCCTAATAAGATTGAATTGTTTGTCTGGAATCACCTTTTCACAATACACATGATACATGCCAATGCTTAACTAAGTCTACAGCTGGCAATACTTAAATTAATACATATTTTGACAATGAGAACAATGACGCTAAAGGTACCTCATTTATAACATTACATCGAAACTTTACTGGGCACCTACACTTGTATACAATCTGTTTTCAAAATTGTTTCCATCTTTCAAAAAAAAACTTCATCAATTTTCCTTCCTGGTCATTTAAATTTTCAGCTGCTCAGATGTAACTTCTTTACTTTAATCATACATACTGGCCACAAACCCCAATTAATTTCGTAGTGCTTTCTAACCAAAAGTCTGGTCAAATTTTAAAAATCACAACATTTTAACCGATAGAAACTGTGCATGCTTGAAGTACACTGCAATCCCATTAAAATACTGAATTGTCAGGAAAATCGGCCACTGGTTTTTGCTGTATTAGCCTTAAATTTAATTTTCATGTGTGACACTTCAATAAAGTGAAAGTTACAGCAGAAATGTTGACCATTGAATTTGAGACACTTTGCAACTTCCTGTTCAAGAAATGTCAATTTTAAACCTTCAAAGGCATAATCCAGACACCCTTCTATATGAAAATACTTATAAACATGAACATTTTGTGCTAGTACACAATTAAAATTTAAAAAATAGCGCACATTTTTTTGATAGGAAATATATTCGTATACCACAAGGCAAGGGACGTAATTGGGATCTGTAGCTTACTAATAGACAAATCTCAGGTAAACTGAATGGTCACACCTGAGCAACTGTAGAGTCAATTGGCTAAATAGGAGAATAATGAAGCTGTTTTCAAAATCAGTAGAAAGCAATTTTTAAAACTGATTGGGGAATGGAAATTGATCACTGACCAAGGTCATAGTGGATCCAAGGTAAGATGGACCATTTTGGAAGTTTAGAATGACACTGACCTCTGGCTTTACACTCAGTCAATATCATTATGTTCTCTTGTACAGCATAATATTGTAGTGTTGAAAACCCATCAATGAATAATATAAACATTTAAAGGATAGGTACATTTTAATTATTTTGGGCTAATATATGAAAAAACAAGAAGTTGTACCCTTTGGCTTGAAAGGTATATCCCAACTTGTTAAAAAGTGCTAGAAATCATCCAAAGTCTGACAAAAGGATGTCCATAATACTAGTCATGGAGAGGCTGCATATCAAGTGGATGGAAATTAATCTCTAGTAGAAGATATGAAAAATTGAAATGAAATATTTAATGTTGCACTGAAGTCCATATCTGTTCAAACAGGAAGTAAAATAGTGTGTGCCTTGTGACTGACTTTTATTGCATGTTTCATATAAAATTGGAACTCATTCCTGTAGTAGAAGCAGAAAATAAGTGAGGTAATGAAATAAATTAGACATGTATGCCTCCGACAGATAGTTATCGGCAAACAGGAAGTAGATGAGTGATAGACTTGAAAAGGGGAGACATGATACAACTTGTCATTATAAAACTTCAGACCAAATATCAAATTCTTACTGCATACACAAGCTAATTGTGGACTTATGTACGGGCAAGGGTAAAACTTAATGCCCTTTTCACTAAGATGTGACATAAAAGTTTGTCTCCAACTACATGTCCACATCTTGACAAACTAGAAGTAAAGGACTAGGTAGTTGGGAATTGACACAGCAACACTTAGCAAGACACTAAAGATGTACCCTTATGAAAACTTAGTTCTTTCACTTAACACTTCTCCAGGGTTGCCACACATCCTGGAAAACTGGAAAAACCCTTGAATTTCATTATGGTGTTCAAGGGCCTGGAAAAGAACTTGAATTTAAAAAATATTT